>QNGE01002706.1:84436-105583 GCA_008508345.1 Paragonimus westermani
CGGGTGGGTGGCGGTGTACCAGAAATGGTACGTTTTTCAGGAAGAGATGCCAACCATCTTCCAACCCCCAACCTGGAGGACCAGGAGACTGTGGTTTGTCAGACCTCTACCTGTTGGCCTGCCTGGTATGAGTAACTTTGTCCAGTTTAGCCCAAAAGGTCATCGAGATGCGCAAGCCGTCACACCACCAAATATGTCTACGTAGATTGTTAACAGCGAATCTTATAGCTAGTGAAGGTAGATGGAAATGTTTCGCAAGTGTGTGTCTGACATCCTGAAAGACATGCAGGTTAAACATGGAGTTTTGGAGACGGGTATCCGGAAAATACTAGTGGAGTGGACCGACTGCTCCAACCGGCTAGAACAGTGAATCTGCCTACACAAGCCATGCTGTTTCTCGCTCCGTTACACCTTAGAAACGCCCAGACATTAGGGTTCAGTGCTTCCTGTATGTAATGTCTTGATCAACCACGTCCCATATTTCCACTCGCTTTAATTACGACTAATTACTAGTTCCTAAAAGTTATGGAGTGCATCGATTAAATCGTTAACCGGCGGCCAAAGTCCAAATATATTTGTTAAGTAAGCAATGTGACATGAAACAGGCAAATTTGAAGGCAGTATTACGCGATATCAAGCCCGTATTTGTAGTGTGGGCTTAAAACACAAACCAGTCGACTTCCAACACTGCCAGAATCGCTTGCAATGATAAACGAGAGGCTCGAGAACATTCGCTGTAACAATGTTGTTGGTACACCGCAAGGCTACCTCTGCCAAGTACCCTTTTAGGGAAACGTGATAAACAATTCTTCCTAATGGTACGGTAAGGATCTTCACAATAAGTTAAGACTCTTCTTTGTATCACTAACAATCAACATTGTTTAATGAACTTCAAAACATGAGAATTTGTGTTCGTGCTTATCTCATTGCACAAGAAGTGAACACTATCACCACTCTGAGTAGCTGGGGCAAAAGGAAGGCAGCACACGTCTTACGTGCGTGTTGGTTTACCTACGAAAAGTCGATTTAGAGTGATAGTTGAGCCCGTTAGAATGTAAGTGAACCCGATACCCAATGACGACGAGTGACTTGAGTTTAACTTTAAACATCAAACGGACCAGAGTGAAAGACAAGTCATCATAAAAGTCAAACAGCAGGTCAAAGTAAGACTTGTTTATGGCAGGTTACTTGATGCTGTTCACTTGAAAAGACTACAGAACACGTTGTGCATTCATACATTTTCGCTAAATCCATTACAATGCAATGGACTCAGGTGCCACAATAAACAGACGAAACACAAAAATCCATGAGATATTAAAAGTACATGCGCTAACAACCACAGTGCCAGTGATTTAAACTCCCTGCTATCTCTGGAAACGCCCCAAACCAAAGGTTAATATCGTCTTTGAGATCCTGGTCAGAGAGCCCATAATGTCCTGCAGAAAGAGGCGTTGAATGTGTAGCATTCGAATCTCAAGCAACCGTCACACACTGACCACTAGATAGTCATTCCAGTCTAATACACGAGGTGGGAGAACCACATGGTGAGACAAATGGTAGGTCAGCATATGTAAAACACATTCGAACCGTTGAAGCTCGCGTGGCAAAGTCCAACAGCATACTGAACTGCCTATTCGGGAAACTAGTCGGCGAATCGTACCGTTATCTATGTGGCCCCTCTGCCACATATGTGCAATGCCACAATAGAATTGAGAAGAAACAGATAGTTTCTGAAAATCATCCACGCCCACAGGCTACAGTTTGGAATAACAAACAGAGACGACGTCTACTATGACTGGCAGCACGCAGACGCCACAAGTGACGGACGTTCACAAATACCACCTTGGTTATTCCACTGCCGATGTCATCAGACAATCCGTCAGAGCTGGTGCTAGTCAGATAGGTGAAGTAGTCGGCTACCCTTAACGTGTCACCATGGATAGTGAGTGGAATACAGGGCTTTGCAAATCCTGAGGCAGAAAGTTGCAAGCAAGCTGAAGTACCATATGGGCCGAAGAGACGAACTGTCACTATACTTAATGTTTGGTCATCAAGAGTAGTTCACTGCGCGGTGAAATTCACTAGCAGACGATTAATGAAAACTCAACATATATGTTACTTGTCAGAGGTGCGACGGTGTAAAAATGAACTAAGCTCAGGCGTAGTCTGATCGTTGAAAGTGAGGCTTGGTAAGCGGAGAAATTTAATGAAATAAAAACCGCTTTAGTTTCCGGTAACAAGTAGACCTTTCAAGCTCATCCATACTAGTGGCCTAGGGCTTCTGTCTGCCAGTAAACGTATTAGCGAAGCGGACGGCACACTCAACCACGAGTGCGGAATGTTAGAGCACTGGGGGAAACACTCTGAGGATCACTTTATCTAACCCACTTCATCTATTGTGTAACTGCCACAAGCTTTCAATGCAGTACCCTAACTGGTAGATTTAGAACCACCCACTAAAACTTAGATCCGAAGCCGTATTTACGCAAGTAAACGTAGTAGATATACCGGTCCAGGTGACTTCGTGCAGGTACTTTTTAAAAAAATGTGAGGAGACGTCAGTGAATTCCAAGACTCAACTGGTTCAACTTTTGTGATCGGCAAAAAGAATCTCTCTATGTCGGGGTGATACGATCGTAATGTCCACATTCAAAGAATGGGTCAGGGGTTTTTGATAAAATCATTGAATTAGTTCGATCCCCGTCATGACTGAGGTTCGGTCATTTTTACAATTTTAGCTCTGGAGACATATATGAGAGGAGGACAAGCGCAGTTTCGTTCTGAACGAGGATATAGAGGTTTAATTTCCAACCTCCGTCAAATTTTGGGGTATCTTCATATTGTTGGCAAAAAATGGCCATTTTCTCAACCTTAACGCCGAATTTGAATCAGCTGATCAACCTACACTATTAGAGCCCCTTAAACATAGAGGTTTACCACACAAGTACAGGAACACACTGTTGGTGCCTTATACTTCAGCTCGAACTATAGTCTACGGTAAATCGTCTAACGAATTCGACACTATGAACTACGTATGTCTAGCTTGCCCACCTTTACCATTTTTGTTCAAGTTCGTCGTAGACAACGTAAAATATTACTCTCTATGACGCTCACAAGATGCCGGTGTGAACCTTCAACCTGACAGAAGATTGACTGACCGTGACTATGTTAACCAGTTATCGTTGTTTTATGATTTCTAACGTCAGACGCTATTTCGCATTTTGCTAAATAACTCGGAATAAGCTATAAGGCCTCAGATCGCAGAGTGTTTCTAAAAGACTGCTCTGATTAAGCGGAACTAATGTTGGGAAAAGATGCTATGGAGGTTTTTGACTGATTTGTATACTCAGGAATTTGCGTCAGCAGTGGAAGAGATATAGAGAATGAAATAGAAGCTTGTGTCACCATGGCTAAGATGGTGTTTGTTAATCTAAGTTATCTCCGGTAACAATGGAGCATCTCTCTGTGGCTCAAGAATCGCGTACTTAAGGCGACTGTGGTACGTTACGCGTGTAATAAGTGATAGCACAGGGTACAATGAGTGAACCGACCTCAGATACTTGACCATCGACTGCGCATATTGGATGGTAACAATGGGTGACCAACAAAGAGGTTAGAAGGCCGATGTTTAGTAGTGAGTGTCAAGTGGGTTAATTCCTTCCATTTTTTATTTTACAGATTCAGATTGTCAGACCATGCGCCAAGGGGCATAGAGAAATGAAATCGTTAATGAAGGAATTGCCCACTGTAGGTTGAATTCGTCTCCCAGGCTGAGGACCTTGCGACTCACAGAGTAGGCGGCTGGGGACCTTAGGTGAGACGGAGGCCAATCGAACACAATGGAGTGAACGTTGTTGTTGTTTTTCAGAGTTATGTGTGAAGTGAATGCACTAAAATGTGCGCAGCAGTGAAGGTCGTAGGAAAACTGTCTTGCTGGTGAAGAATTACTTTCACTTAAAACTCGGTTGTTCATTTGTAAAGCGTGGGCACTTTGACGCTGAATAGTTGAATATAGACGAAGCCATTTTGGTAGTTAGATCCTTTCTCCTCTCCTATTCTCTCTTCTCCAACTGTATGTGGTTTGCTTTAATTTTACGGTTGTGTGGCAGTTCATCTTCCGTGAGAACCAATGATGTGTCAGTCTATGTTGTTGTTGTTGCTGCTGCTGCTGAGGATGATGATGAAGGGCGTCAACAAATCCTCTCCCATACAGGCCACTCTTACAAAGGACTTGGCCAACTAGCATAAGACGCGGGGTGGACATATAATGGCTCGTTGCGAAGAAATGGAGCTACTTATCAAAGAATTCTTCTGTAGGGCTAGAGCCCTCACGACTCACAGGGTCGGCGGCAGATGTTAGTTGATACGGAGGGCAATCCGGCTCAATAGCCTGAATTATGATGTATTTTAGCGAAGTTGTCCGTGAATTAACTGTATTAATAACGCAGGGCAGTACAAACCATAAGGAAGTTGTTTTGCCGATAGCACCTTATTTTTAGTCACAGCTTGATTGTTTGTATGCAACGTGTAAGTACTTTGATGCTGACTGTTTGAGTATACACAGTCATTTTTGGTAGCTGGGTCCCCTCTCCCCCCCTTTCTTTTATTTATTGTCTAGGTCTTCCTTCGAATTTTCATGGCAATTAAGCATCAGAGCAAACCAGTGGTGAACAAGTGTCTGGTGATGACGGTGGAAAGAGAATCAAAGGTACAAGTGAGTAAATAGGTAACCAAGACAACAAAAATAAACGCCAATTAAAGAATCAGAATTTCTACGACAGCAATCGATAAGTAGGCACCGGCCACCATTTCGTCACTATCATGAAATTTTAAACTGTCACCATGCACCTTTCTTTCATCTATGATGTAACATACGAAAATACCTAAGTGTGCTAAATATGATAGCAAATACGGCAACAAACTGGCGCTATGTGATGGGTCAATGATAACTTCATGGTCTTCAAATTTGGTCTGGTAGAGCAAGTAGTGTGCGTCTCAAAACTTCCTCAAGCAACACAATCGAGGTGCCTCAGCTAGCAAAAACGCAGAACAACCGGACCGTTACACAAAAACAAGCCAACGTTGTCGTAAAGCCTAAAACGATGCGTCCATATAATGCGCATACCCTGCCGTCACTAAACAAGTAAGGCGCAAAGTAGACAACTATGGTCAAAGGCGGACAGCCGGTAAACAGGATCATCTCGGACAGACCCGGCTTTACAATGGTAACAATAACTGCATGCATGCTAAGGTGGTGTTATTGCAGAAATGCATCCAGCCAAAAACCACGATATAGTCGGTTGCGTTTTCATTTCAAGTTATGCAACTGCCGAGGTAGAAGAAATCAGGAAAGGTCAATCTTTTGCCAGACTAAGTCAGCGTAGAAACATTTGCCAGTCTCCGGAACGTAATGTTGAGTTTCACAGAAAAAAATGTTACGTAGCAGTTTTTCAATGGAGCATCTAGGGTTACTTATACTGTCTGTGGATTTTTTCTGACAGGTTGACGTCATTGGAACATTCAAGAAGAAACTCCATGCCACCATCATGGAAATTAGCGTGGATTTGAAAACATTTTAGAATAACTGAATAGGATTGTGGGGACTCAGCAGCGATATCGTACTCGGTAGCTAAGCTAATTTCATTCTGATACCTCAATAAGTACCACTAAGAAGCACGATCAAAGTCAGCTGTTCCTCAAAGTCAGGTGGGACGCGCGTCGCAAGCGATCTATTTTTCCACACTCGAGTAGCCTGATACTAGCTAACCTATATGTGAGGTACTTTTTTACCATGGCAAAAATCGTACAGTTAAAACATCAAGAAAGCCAGTTGTTACGGAAAAGGAGTATCGTCAAGATCATTCGAGTAACCAACAATACCGAAATTAGTGACCAGAATAATCGGTTCGTGAAAACTCTGTACAGAATAATATGATGGATAACCTAGACCAGCAAGCCGTTATGCGGTTTCAACTTCTAATTAAAGAGCTTCTCTAACAGGTTTGATGTCCTCAAAATTAACACTTAACGTCAATCAACTCATTTATTACAGGAAGGTTAGTGTCGGAAGAATTATTGCTTTCTTGGGCACACGCGTTAAAATAGCACCTTCGGATGTATATGACATTCTTGAAATTACACATGGGCCGCTGAAATGGACCTTGATAAAAGAAGTCAGGTGGACTGAACACTTGAAATAATAACGATATTTATCACCAAGTCACACAGTAATATCTAACAAGGCGGTTCGTTGGGCACCAACACATTAGAGAAAATTCGCGAGGAGCTTGAGTTTGTCTAGTTGCTATGACTAGTCAAAGCTCATGAATCCAAAAATACTTAACAAAGTTTTGAGATACGACTACTGTTCAGCAGACTGCGGTTGTCAAGGCATAAAAACGTTGGGACCAATCAAGAGCTGTCGGCTGTCATAAATTAGAAACATTAACAAAATTAAAGAGACACAATAACCACTAAATAGCGCTTCCAGCGTTGTTTCTTTTCTTGTCCTTTTATTCCCACTGTAATACATGGTGCGGATAGTGACAAATATCAACTGACTAATTACTGAACACAGATTACATGCATTGCACGTGTGTCATATGCGGAAACATTGGCAGAATCGTAGCAGACGAAACAGTACAAGCGACAGTCTTTTCAACAGTCTCTCCAATTGTTAAAAGTAAGTTGATCAACCTTAAAATACTTTTGAATCCCATAACGGAGACTTTGGGGAATTAGATGAGGTCGAGCTAGCTAGAGAGATCAAAGAAAGCATTTTTACCAGGAAATGGCTTGGTACTTCTCTCCCTGATTCGCGATTTCACTGACCATCAGCAAGGTGTCGGTAATACTATACGTAAAAGGAAAACCCCGAAAGTTACACCTTATCACGGCAATCTGAATGATGGAATGAGCACTTTAAGAAATAGTCCAATTGGTCTGATACAGTCCACTCAACTGTGGACAACGGAAATGTTGATTGAATGTGAAAGCACCGAAGGTCCCCCATCGGAAATCGAAGTGGCTCTGGAGCAGAAATCATTGAAACTTATTACAGCCGCAGGTCCGTAAAGTCTCTTGTTTGTTCTCTTCAGAGATGGCGGCGGGAGAGTTTTCCTGGAAAGACCATACTCCTTCGTACAATGAGGCTTTAATGCTGATCCGGGATTAAGGCTTAGCAACGATTATTCCCATTTTCATTAAAAATGCTCAAAAATCACGTGATAACTGCGGGAGTATTAGTTTTGTTTCCATTATATTAAGGATCAAGTAGTGCGGCGACTTCAGAAACGTATACAGAACCAGATGACAAAATAAGACAGATTGCGGCGTATACCAATCGTATCGTCACCTTGGGGCAAGTAATGCATCGTCGGTACTCCTACCTTCAGTTAACAGAAGAAGTATCTTTGAAATTAAAGACTATATTTAACCTGGTTGCCCGACATGCTGCCTGAGAGTGTTTCCATCGAAAAGGAATCCAAATGAATTATGTCAATTTGTCAATCATTGTGTGCTCATTGTGAATGCAGTATATGTATTTGAGGGCAGCCATCTCCGTTTCAAGCGGCGTTCGACGGGGATATGTGACCCCTCCATTCTCCCTCAACTAATTATTAAGTGGAAAAGGACTCGCACTTTCCAAGAAGCATAAAGTACAGCTTATTCCATGTAGTAGACTGACTGATACTGGGTTTGTGGACGACACTGCCCAATCAAATTCCTTCACGAGAAACGTGCAGATCACGACGAACAGACTAAATAAGGATGACTGGTCTGTAAGGTGTACACTTATAAAATGGAAAGTGACATCCCATTATTGGGTTGTCTATCCTTGTCGCTGTTGATTCACGCAGGCCGCTAAAGACTACCAATCGTTTCACTTATCTGGCAGGTGTTACCTCATCAACATAGTATTACTGACAAGAAATCCATGAATATAGGAAAAGTAGAGGATGTACTCACCAAAATTCGTCACACCTAGCGTCGCAAAGACGTCTATTGCCAGTTAAGAGGAGTTACAACGGGTGCATGCGCTCAGGTTTGCTCCATGAATGAGAGACCTGATTTATTAGTGCGCAAAATTCATCTGGACTCTCAAATATTTGATTACCACTGTCTTAGCCAGTTGGCCTGTTTCCAACGGAGAAAATATGTGACCAACGCGACAGTCTATCGGTGCGGATTTGGGAAGTGTGTAAGTTCATGATCGGTGACAAATGTGATCAAAATATACAGTTTTTGTCTGTTAGAAAGTGTAATATGTATGCCGACGGAGCGTCTGTCGCACTGTGTATTATTTAGTATGGCTGCTGACGATTGGAAGAAATCGCAAAGCAGTTGAGCAATGATCCCGTCATCAGCCCTGGAAGCCTTGATCGTCTTGCTGAGTCCGGTTGGTTGGAGAATTTCCCCCTTATTCATATCGCTCACCTGCAACGTTCCCCAGTACGACGATATGTCGCGGTCAGTGGAAAGTCTTTGTCCGCCAAGGTGTCAACTTTAATTTTCTCTTTGTCACAAGGCTCCATTGTATTTCTCGTTCGATTTTTCTCTGTCAATGTTTCATTTGTTGGTTAGTATTTACCCATATTTCTGACGAATCGTTGACCACTGTCAAGACCAACGGCAGTTAGGGCCACAGTAACAATGTGTACAAGTCAAATCCGAAAATAATGGTGGTGTAACATATGACACCTGGGATGTCGGAGATTAAGGCCAATCAAGAGCAATCAGTAGTCAGCATGCAACTGCAGAAGGTATGCTTTAGGAAATGCGGGAAAGTCAAAGTTACACCTCACTGACATGGAAATGTTTCAAGTGAACACTTCGAGACAGCTCTACAAATCTGGACTTCGCTAGAAGCCAAATGTATGCGCTCTGACTGAAACGATGACCTAGAATGAACAAAAACTGGGACAACTACCGATATTCATTCGCTGTCGTGTCTTACACATCTGCCGGTTCTAGTAACAACACAGCCAAGCAAGAATTTCACGTTCAACGCAAGAACCCGTTCTGCAGGAAGTCAGGTGATCATGCCGTTGCATTAGTACTAGATCTAACTAGTCATATCGACTGTCTGCACCAACAATGATTCGGCGTTGCAGATAGTGCACTGAAAAGTATCAGTCCCGAAAATGTCCACGTATTTGAATTAAAAAGCAGAAAACAGGCGAGACTTTTGTAAACTGTTAACTTTCACGCTACATACTAATGGAGACCGTACAACATATCAGACCATATAGAGGTGGATACTACTGCGATTTCGAAGTCGTAGAAGAACCCACTCAGTTTGATAAACATTAATTGATAGTTTTACTAAGCCGCGCAGTTTTTACGGGTTTATGGTCCACGGTACGGCGAACTAGAGATTGGGTCAGAGTCCTATCTTCGATGCTTGTTGGCTTTTTTTAAAACACTATCCGACGAAGATAATGACTACCAAATGCTAAGAGAGGAAAGTTTAAGTCAATAGACGACAATAATAAAGGTAACGTCGTACGACTGATTTTACAAGACTTCCGGCTGGTCAGCGTAAACGACGTATTCCCCGGACCTCCAAGCGTAGACTTGGAACAACAGATTTCAAGACAGTTAACCACGGTATCCAGGACCACCTACTAGTTTGATTTAGACAAGGTCATGTTGCACACTAATAGATTTATAATTGCTACGTTAGAGACCATATGCTACAATTTGCGTTTTTTTCGTTTGAAGTCATGTGATAAACAAAAGACAGCAACAATACACTTTTTAACGATTTCTGAGACTGACAAAAATGACCCACTCGGTTTGATCGTTTTGAAATTCCAACACCCCAATGGCGTCTTCATAATCTTTACCACCACCCCTCGCGGTGCCATCGATAGTGTGAAATGGCAAACGGACGATTCCTCGACAACCTATTAGAAAATAATGAAACACTTAACCGCTGTGTACATATTCTAACAAAAATGCAAGAAAGTAACAGCAGTGTTCACACACAAACTATGCTCGTTTACTTAGAAAGATAAAGGTGGTATCAACGATTTCCTTACAAGAGCCGCTCGGAAACCTACTTTCTGATACAGCAGATCGGTGGTAAAAAGGGGCATACCAGATAGTAGAGGACATAAATACTCATAGTGCCTAATAATTACACCAATTATTTTGAAACTGGTGGCGGTTATAGAATCAAAAGTTGACTTTTAAACAGAGTTTTCAGCCTAAGTTGGTATAGTTGAGTTTTACCAATACAAGCTCATGGTCAATAAGGTATAAAGATACTTTATTTAGCCACTCAAATAAGGTCACAGCGCACGTAAATATTGGTTCCAGGACGCAAAAATAAATTAAAACACATTAGTCAGCTACATTCCTCTTCACTCCATCGTAATTTAGTTTTCTGGCTGGCGCAGACCATAAAAAAGGGAAAGTCGTTTTTGTACAGTTCCAGAAACCTGCAGATCAGCGTACGATAAATCTGTGTAAAATGAGGTTACGTGGACAGTTGTACCGGAGAAATCCCATTTTCATAATAAAGCAAGCGACAATGTTGTTTTTAAGTTAGTACCGGTGGAGCTATCGTTGACGATGGACGACTACTTAGTGACCTCACTAAAATTGCAGTCCTTTAACATACCGATCATCAGCCTGATTACATACCAACAAAAAGGCCAAGATGGCGATGGAAACTTTAAATTCGAAATCCACAAGTAATGATTATTTTTGCAGCAGTTCTAGCTGTATGTAAAGGTTTATGAAACGTTGCAAAAGACGTTTCAAAGCGAATCAAGAAATAAACATCGCTCGACCAACCGTTGCGACTTTTGTACGGACTATTAAACAAGTAACCAACCGTAAAAGATGGCTTCTGCTGCAACTGTCAACAACCTGAGAAACAAGAACATGCAATAGTGACCAATATAACGTAGCAAGCAACACTGACTCAAACAAGCAGCAGAATTTAGTGATTCGAAACTAACGTATCTCACCTGAAACGCGCAAAACTTTCAGCTCTACAAACGCACATGATTCGGGGATAGAAACAGAATCTGACTCGAAGTGAAAAACACCAGAATGGTCGTCATCCAATACCATGACAGTGGCTGTGCTTGGATCAACTAGTATGGGTTCAATAGGAGTAGGCGAATGAATAACTTTCAAATCACTTAACAGTACGGTGAAGTGTTCATCTTCCTCAAATATATCGTCGTCAATTATTGTTACGGAGAACTGTTTGTGGGTTTCACCTGCTTTGAATACAAGTGTGCCACAAGCGGGTACATAATCTTCACCAGCAACTGCCGTTCCATCAACTGTTGAATAATTCACACTTACGACTGCATCTAAGTCACCACCGATGCGGCTGACAGTCACTGGAAATGTACCAACGTTTTCCATTACTGTATAATGACCAGGATTGAAAAAAAACTTTTGAGCGTTTTGAGGGAAATCAGTAATATCCATTTGATTTCTATCGGAAGACATCCGTCTTTCCACCTTCGACTTTTTAATGACGTTCCCGCTACCAGTGAGCTGACGAGTGGCTTGCATTCTGTAGAAAGCTCTAGATTTTGGACCTTTACTGAGAACTTCTAACTGCGCCATTTCCTCCAACTGTTTCATATCAATATTCGGGTTCTTTTTACGAATTTCTTTTATTGCCTCCACATAATTGAGACGGTTTCGCTCAAATTCTGAAACTTCAGTATCATCAACATCGGGTGCGTAAGTAACTTCCTCCATGTGATTACCCAATTCGGTTTCTCCATCGACAGGTTTTAGCATTCCAGCAGCACGATACTTTTTCTTCATAAACTTTCTGAAGAAGATTTTCGTATCGGCTAGATAAGCGCAAACAACGATCAGAGGGAAAAATATGAAAGTCAAAAGAGCTTCCCAGACTTCGACTACACCAGGACTGAACACGGCAATAATCAAATACATCCAGAGATAGGCAAACACACTCCAAGATGCAGTGATGAAAAAAACACTCAAATGTTTGATCCGACGGACCTGACCATCAGGCACCACTAAGATGCAGACGCCAATAATGACAAAAAGGTTGAAGGCAGCAGACCCAACGATCGTTCCAGGGCCAAGATCACCAGCCTCGAAATCCTTTCCAACAATTTCTATGATGGATAATAAAATTTCTGGCGCCGAAGAACCGAGAGCCATGAGGGTTAAGTTGGATACAGTTGCATTCCAGATTCTAACATATACTGTTTGCTTTTCACCGTTTTTCTTACGTACAGTTACAGCCTTTTCTTTAGAAGTGATAACCTCAATCGCAGCCATGAAGCGATCCGCTATTATTGAGACACCCAAAAAGAGGTAAAGCAGACAAGCAAAGTAAATGGTCGCTCGTGCTGCTTTATCACCACTGCTAAGCCCAGTGGATGGTTCCCACTTGGGTATAAGTATCCCATCAACGCACTGTGTTTTCGAACTTGACAAGCACGTCCCATTAACCAATTTCTCTGCGTCAACTGCCAAGTTGAAGAACAATATAACGAAGCATACTTGCACAAAAACCATCCCACTATGCATCCTAACAACACAAAAACACTCGAAAATGCGCAGCCGACCTTGACCGCGATATATTAAAGCTTCAGAAGAAACAAACAACGACAGCTATTTTTTAGACGTTGTACTGAAAACGTACTGAACGCCATTCCGGCCGCTCGAGCGAATTTCATTCATCATTCCACAGTAGGCAGTGATCAGTGATATGCTGGCTACAGATTTTTAACTGCCCTCTCATTTCAGTTCAGCTCGGATTCCTGGAGGAAGGTGTCCAGATCAGTATTTTTGAGTTTCTTTCCTCATGTAAACTTTGTGGATGACATGCGGTGTGATAATCGTGGGGAGAACTTTATTGCAATAGATGCTTGAGGATATTGCCAGAAAAACACGTTGATAGGCTCACATCAGCGCAACCTCCATGGATTAATGGATCAGTGGATTAGAAACGGAAACTGGAAGGAGCAGCTTTATAACTTTCGTTAACTCTATGCGTAGAATTACATGACCAAGCACGATAAAATCGAAATACAAACAGAAGGTAAACTAAGACAGAAACAATCGGTCAAAGCTGGCTTTTGAATTGAGAACGATCAGCAGAGATTTCATAATATAGCGGAGCAATCGATGACGTAGGAAAGCGCGGTGAGAAACCGATAAGCCTATTCTTCGGTTAGCTGTTGTATCTCAAGCATAAGAACATAACTTCTTGGATGACCCTTTCCAGTTGTATTAACCTCCGCTCTCTACGGACGGTGAGTCGATTTGTGCACCAAAGCTGTGAGGACCAGATCATCTCAGAAGGGATAAAATTCTGGCGAATAATTTCACAGTTCTGTTAGACGTGGGCCATAAGACCTGGTACTTTGTCTGTGGAAGGTCTGAGTAACCTGCCTCCTAACATTTTTAACAGGCAATTTGCTATCCTGAAGAAACTGAGGCCAACCGACAGATGAGTACTTGACCTGAAGCTGGTTGGTTCCGTTTTAAAGAATCTTCAAACAAGGATAACCAAACTGCCGGAAGTGCCATCTGCCTGATATCAAGATGTCCCTGGTTATTGAAATCATTGTACTCCTGTTTGAATAGCTCCATATAGAGTACGAAACAAACGCCCTTAAGTCTACATCCAACAAAATCCACCAAAGCAGTTGGCTGCTCAAACAGTAAATTGAGACCACCAAAGCCGATTATGCGAAGCCACTGCGATTTACGAAATTCACATGGTGAGCTCGCCCCTCCTATTCGGTATGATACGTGGCAATGGATTCGCCGACGCACGGGTTATTCGTTTGTAGAAAGCCAATCGTAAATTCGCCTCTATTTGTCTGTGCTGTGCAGCAGAAGATCATGATGAATTCTGTACCATGGCTCCATATGAAATGTTTGGTCTTCACCTTCTTACATACATTGCTAACCATCCACTGAAACTCTCTTTCTCGGTGCCATTCGACACGTTCTCACCCTCACCGGAACCCGACTGTTCTGATGAGCACACTTTCCGTTGACTGGTGGAGATCTGCTGGCTCGTTTTTGGTTGCCCCATTTTGAACGTCCATCCTGCTGGGTACTTCGTGTAACCAGCTGATTCACATTGAAGTTGTTAGGAGACTTTTATCGTAATGTTCCCAACAACGCCGCGTCAACTTCAATCCTCTCGATTGTCTTTTCTGACTATTTGGGGACTGGAGGACAGTCCCGTTAACCCGACAGTCTGGGTAAGAGTTATTGGAGTTATCGAACAGACGCTATTGTGTGAACCATTCTAAATGGTCATAAGTGATTCAACAGTAATCAACTCAAGGGAAGTTAAAACTTTTGTCAAATTCTGATCTTTTTAAATTTTCGATAATATCCTTGCAATGAGTACATTTCACACGCTTGCGAATCGCATTAAAGAAACCCCATTGAAGAAGCTGTATTGTCACTGATATCAACAGGATCTGCTCCTTGTTCTGTAGTCTCTGTATTCCGTCACCTTTTTCGACTTTTCGACTGATACATCAACTTTGGAATATGCGGCTGCTCATATAACTTCAGCCGCTGTGTTTATTTTGTCATTCAAATCCAACATTTCAACTTTTACTGGTCTCCTACTCTGTGGTGTTCAGAACATTTCCAATCTCGAGAATTTGATTTTTTTAATTCTCACATTTCTTACAACCCCTCTGGGATTGATGCTGTTCGTGTTGACAGTTTTGCTTATGGTATGTTCGTGCTCCAAAAACTATGTGCGCATCCTACCCAGTAGTGAAGCTACCAAGGAACATGAAGGAAGCCTACGAAACTTGGGTTTCGCCACGACATTTCACTCTGTCAGCCCTCACTACACAAGGGAGACAAAGGGAACTGTTGCTTGCAGAAGTGAAGTGTAAGCTTCGTAAAAGAATGCCCGAGTCGAAGCGAAGATAACTGGATGTTCGCGAACACTCCAAACAAGGAATGGTTTCAGTAGAAACGAAGGAACACGACAAGGTAGGGAAATCCCAAAAAATAGCTCAGTCCGATCAAGTGGTTAACGCTGAAAAAGTCACTCAAGTAATTGGTTTTTGGTGGTGGTCTCGCCGGACCTGAGCCATTTAGTGGATCGTTGGATCGCTTTCATGAGTTTCTTGAAAATCTCGAGAGTACTCTGGCAAATAGATTGAATGACAATGGACAAAGGCTTCCATATCTGTTATATACTGGTGTGGTGAGGCAAAGGAACCCATAGAGCTTTGTATGCTCTCACCGGAATCAACAGAATATAACGAAGCTTTGGAGGTGAATCAGTGTGGTTGTAAGTGTCCCTTTGACGGAACACTTATAACTGACACATTTCGTTTGTCCGCGCTAATAGCCTCATCGACACGTCGTATTTGCTACCTCAGCGTGGTTCGACGTCTTGTGACCATTTAACCGACAGGCCGAACTGCAAATTTACCCCGATGAATAAACTTGTTTATCCGTAGTGCACCCGACACGGTTGGCAATCCTAATCATTTCGGCACCAAAGATGCCTTACGATCTTGACTCTCACACCTTCACCTCCACATACACGCACACATAATACTACTCGTGGTTTAAGATGCCATTGGCCATAATCAAGGTCAAACCAAAAACCACCAGGCCCTCAAACATGTTGAAAGAATTAGAGGTTTGGAACACAAGAACATGACGTCGTGGCACCCGTGCAGGAGGAAACAAACTAAGCGGTACATGATCGCGCTGAGAGGGGGTTGGCTCCAAACTTTGTACAAGCTTACACAACAACGGAATTACTAGTCAAGGACTACGCTGACATCAACCCAGCTCTCCGAAACACCCCGCAAGTCTCCAAGTGTTCAAGTTGTGAGCTACAACAATCACTTCTTCATTGCTAGCAAGATTTTGATGAGTCCAAACACTTTGTTATCTAGCTTATTATCATCCATTTATATTTGTTGCACTGCCAAGGACGATTTATATATACGCGCCTTTTGTTGGCGTCAATATTTTTTAGTTACAAGTAATTCTCGTACCAACATGTTCACCCATATCAGATCTTCCAGTCTGCAACGCTTCAACTGTTTGGTTGTCCTTAGTTAAATATCCCTGACCTAAGTGATCTCAGGCGTTTAGCCACCCAACTGCCAGCATGCATTATCATATCGTCTCAACTAGATAAACCGGGGAGTTTGAAAGGAAATACCAACTTGTCCCGGTTGGTTGTTTGGAGGCCAATCACGCAGCCAAGTCATGCAGAGTCCATTTTGAGTGTCCAAAGTCTGGTTGCGGTGGGCGTCACCGTACTCTTGTGCGCAATGGCACGTCATCAGTTGCGTCCAAGGTAAATGAGGAGGCTGTGCAATGTGGTCTAATCTCCACCAGTCCTAGAGATGCTATTTTTGGCTTTATAGCTGTTGTTAGTGGTCCAGAAGTGCTGTATTGTGATGTATGCGTTTGAGGATGATGGCTCGAATTTCATCGCCTAAAGAGATAGAGGCGTGCAATCTCCAGTCATTGAGTGATCTCTGTAGACCCTTAACTGGCATTCTGCATTGTGCTCAGATGATGCCAGGTCATTCAGGGACGGCTGAAACTCCATATGTGGAAAAGAGTAGCGCCACTTCTGTGAAGTCAGCTTGTAATGTTGGCAGATTGCCGGCCACGCACTTCTACGAGTAATCTTCGATTGAGTAGCGATAGTGGGTCCACCTGACAAGAACTGATCTCGCTGGTACCTTAAAGGCGTGAAGGTTCTTATTGAATTCGTTGTTCACGAGGCTCATTTAGTATCTGAACAAAGAATAGGAAGTGGAAGGGAACCATATGCTGTTAAAACAGTCCTTGGTTTGAGTTCCTGGGGTGCAATTCATGTTACACTCCTAATGCCTAAGGGTTCGAACCACAGAGGTTTCCGGCTAATGTCTTCGGAAAATAAGATTGAAGGAATTTTCAAGTTCCAATAGGATTTTTGGGGTATCTCTCAGAAAAAGGCTGCCTCAATCGAAGAAAACAAGAAACTAATCGGTAGCTTCTCCATCTTCCTCGGTTGGCACAACAAAAGAGACTTTCGATTGTGGATGGGGATAACCCCCACCCTCTGATAATCGTGCGCTATGTGCACGACTTCTGTGCTCGCCTGCGCAAAGGTTCCCTGAGGATACCAGATTAAATCAGAAGTATGCGGTCATTATATACAGCCACATCGACAGAGGCTATGCAAAGGTGGTTTCTGCCTAATGCTTTGATCGTGCCAGACGGTGGTTGTGCCACTTTGTCCAGTACTTGACCCGAATGGGCCGGATGAAGTGTGCTGCAGCATTAAATAGGGTACATCTTAACCACACGCTGTTGCAAGAGTGAAATTTAGCCAAAGATTTTATTGGAGTTTATCTTTATTTTCATAGGCGCGCAATAGCCATCACGGTATATAAACGGGAAATATTTTTACAGACTCAGATTATGGAGGTTCAGAAGTGAACGTAGAACTTCCAGTAGTGAGGACCACCTTCTGTTGACGGATTTCCCTGAGTATATGGTTCAAACGTCCACTCTCTTGGTGCTTCTTTATTGTCCTGTGCAATCTGTGTTTCAACGTGGGGCTACTGACCATGGATAGGTCATTATGGTTCCAGCAGTATGAGCTATAAAAGCGAACTCCTGGAAGGATGAATTTTTGTCACCGACCAGAACGATTGAGAAAGCTGCGTGTGTTGTGGACGATCTGTGTGTCTTGCTAAAAGAGGAAGGGTTTCACCTAATAAAGTGGAAATATAGAGCTGATGTTGGTGAACATATACTCCTGAAGAGTAAACTGTGAAAAACGGTTAGCTCGGACACAAAGGGTTTGGATCAGCAAAGAAACTCAGGTGTGATTTGGGAAGTGTTGAATGATTGTTTTTATTTTTAAGCACATCTTTCGGATGCGCCTCATACCAGTAGGGGTATACTGATATGCTTTTCCTCCTTGTACGACTCTAAGACTAGTCACTACAATGCCTCTTTCCAATCGTAAGCTGCTGCAAGTCCCTCGTAGCCGAAGTCATCGTTGGAGTAGGTTAATAGAACTGATCGACCGTCTAACCTGAAAGAACTGCCTAGCGAATAGTTTGCTCGATTCGAATAGAGTATCTTGTTCTGCTTTGCCGGACGAACCTATTGCTATGGAGATGAGAAGAATGTGTGCGACATATCTAATGTATGATACAAAGTAGGTAGTTGTGTTAGGTTATCAGTCGCAAACGGTTCGTTTGAGTATTGTTTCATCCTTGGCGAATCAGCGGTGGCCGCGCGTAAAAAGGTTATAATCCGAAGACGTAAACTCACGGCGGCCGTCCTTTTGATAAAACGTATCGGCCGCTTATCTCTATGGACGGACATAATGACACTACTGCAAACCACTAGTATCACGTCGTATTCTGCAATACTCGTTGCAAACCGGGTAGAAATAATACGAGACTACACCACTGTCACGATGGAGACATGTGCCTACTGAGCACAGTACGGCTAATGTATCACCGAAGACAGCTTCACATTAATCTTCATATGAGGCGAACCAACAAATTTAGGGACCGGAGTTTCTACCGCGTTCGGAGAGCAATTGACCAAAGTTATTACTGTCTGCTACACTGACAGACGAGGAATGCGAATTTGGGCACGTTTCGACTGTTGAGACTGTGCACGTGGTCAGTTCCATTTTGGAATATCTGGCATCACGACATACCAGTTAGTTAGAACGGTAAACTTAGTAGTCCGGCTGTATCGCTTTATTGGATCTGTTGCCGTACGAAAATCGAGAGAAGCAACGGAACGAAACGTGTCAGCTTGAAAGAGGTCCGAATGACCAAACAGTCAAGGATATTTGGAGACCACTGGACGTTAACGGTGAAGATTGAAGAACAACATTCACTGATGAGTAAGGGTGAATGTGGTTGGACTTCATAACAATTTCCTACACCGCGTGAGGTTAATTAAGGCTGTCAGCGCTGAAACACACACATACAGATCATCACCGGAGTCATATCAAGAAGATATGACTGTATTTTTGGTCACACACTACTGTCTAACTACTACTCAGTCTTTTCTCCGAAAAACTCATTCAACTTTCCCAGACACAAATCTTTCAGTGCAGCTGAAAACAGACTGAAATAGCTGACACCGAGCACTGGCGCTTTCTTCTTGGTGCTTGACTAAACCTATATAAAGTGTGCGCACGATCTCTATTCGAATACTGCACGTTCATATTCGGCTGCCAGCCGAAGACTAATAAGCTACCCCTCAGAAGTCCTCAGTGCGCATCCACGAAGGGTACGCTCACCCATTTGCTTCATTTGGATTACAGAAAACCCCGCGAGCGACTGCAACTGATGGTACTGTTGTTACGGCGTCTCGGCCTGTACCTTCCAGTAATGTACGATTTAGTATACGGCAAAAGACTCACCACCCACAGCAGATCTCGAAACCGGGCCTCAGAAGCAGGCATTGCATTGTCGGCGAAGTTCTATCATATTTGGGAAGAACTGTGGTAAGTAATCAAGGCCGGAAAGAATTCTAATCGCTCTGAGCAGTGCTTAGAACAATTTTTGGCCCTAGTAAACTTCATGTTCTTACCAAAACCCTGTTTTTCCGAAGATATCTTTGAAAACGGCCGAGTAACATCCAAATGAAAGAGGCCAGTTCTGCAGGGCATTACGCTACGTGCTCTGCGAATCGGCTTGAGCTATCGTTTGCCTCACTAGATATATTGTTCTGGGTTTGGGGACCTGTTGACAACTTCAGGGAGACTGTGCTTGTTCAAAGTTTTATTTGAGACATACAAACATAGTAAAAACGGTTTTATGGTCCACATACACTTATCGATGGATACTCCTCCGTTTGTAACAATCTGATAATCTCGGTACGCTTTCAACTTATAATTATTGGCACCCAGCTGTAGGGGGTTATCAGCCAACACACACACGATGTGCACACCTAAGCTGTTGAGTAAGACGTAATTTTACTTCACACATATACTGCACAAGATCGCCTTAGAATCTTACAGTGCTGGTTCTGTCCACCTGCCTCGAGCCATTTGTTAAAACACCCAACAAATTTCATGTGTTATAAAACTGCGCATGTGGTCAGTTCCATGATGGAATGTCTGCCATCACTACATACCAATTGGTTGAATTGGTTATTTCCCCCCAAATTCCGCCAAAATTCCAAACTGTGTTATTCGCTTTAGTTTACATGATCATTTTGCGTTTTACCAGTTAGTATGTGAGGTAGCGCCTCGTTCGTGGTAGCACAAAACCTATCACGATAGAAAACATTGTGCAACCTCTCACCACCCGTGATTGCGTACTGACTTAACGATTCACAAGATTAAAAAAATCCGGACGTTTACGAGCTACTGGCGGAGCTCCGTTTAGATAAGGGTCTAATCGCCTATCAGATTTTGAATTTTTCTTCCCCAATCCCAACAGATTTTGTCTCATCTCATTCGACGTTCAATTTTTGTCGTTAGGTGGACAATTTTTGATAGGGTTTGGATTGCTAGTCCTGACACAGCCCTAGAAACAGTAAACCGATGCGACCTTACGCCTCTTTAACCAAATTTTTCAACGTATAATCCATCCTCTGGTAGTTCTTGCTTCAAATATTTTATGGACCGTCATTTTCCTCCCTCGATAGGCTTTTGCCAGTTATATGTTATTGTATTCGTCGTATTGTTGCCGCTTCATAAGGCATATGTGTGGTTCTGTCTGGAATGTCATGGTCAAGCCACGTGTACACACCACGTTGGTGCAGAAGTTCCCGCGGCGCCAGGAAATTGTGAATGAGTAGAAATCCTTCCTGATTGGATAGAGACAGGTTAGAGTATCTCATGGTTACTTTAAAAATGCAGAAAACCTCTCATGGACGAGTGACTGCTAATTCTCAAGTTGAATCTGAACAGACACTTCTGTAAGCATGAGCCAAGGCTGGCGATGAGAAATGCATTACCTCGAACAGAGCCAGTTTCCACCAATGTGGGATGGGTTGTCATTAGTCTAGATTCCCAAATGAACTGATTTCACTGAACAGGGTTATGGTGCTCAGGAAGACACTTAACGTCTGTCGGTTGACGCTTTTCCGGACCGAGTGTAAGCAAGTGTAACGCGCAACCGAAACCAGCGAGCGCGCACGAAT
>QNGE01002707.1:3625-34761 GCA_008508345.1 Paragonimus westermani
TGCGCCGAACATAGGCTGTTTTTAGCCAGCACTAGTTTCAGGCATCGTGCACGTCATTGCTATACTTGGCGCCCTCCCTCTCTGAGTCAGACCTGGTCTCAGATAGACCACATAGCTGTTAGTTATAGGTGGTGGGGTTCCATTCAGGACTGTTGTTCTTACTGGAGCACGTACTTGGATTCAGATCATGCGCTGGTCCGTTGTAGTTTCGTACTCACTTTTACTGAGCACGACCCCACAAACAACAACGATTGGCTGCTGAGAAACTGACTATACCATCGGCGAAGCAAAAGTATCAAACCAGCTTAGAAATTTGCCTTAGTAGTTCTCACTCCGTAGATCCTGATTGCTGCTGGACCCAGATCACACAGGCCATTCGTGAAGCAGGTACTGTGGCATGCGGCACGGGGGTACATTGAATGATCAAAAATTGGATCTCGGAGAAATCCCTGGAGTTGTTAGAAGCCAGGCGGAACATCCTTCCTGGCAGTTCATATAACAAGTGTAGAAGAGATGTCCGTAGGAAACTGAAACGTATCCCAAAGGCTGATCGTGAGGCCTGGGTATTGGGAAAAGTTAAGGAAATGGAGACGGTTTTTGCTTCAGGGAACACTAGCAAACTGTTTAAGCTCATCCGTGCCACTGGTCCCAGGCGACCGTCTGTCAGTGAAGCAATCAGCGAGACAGGTGGCACACTCATCTATAATAAATCCAGAAGGTTAGAGCGATGGGCAGAACACTCTGAGGGTCAAGTTAACTGGCTTCCTGCTTCTACTGCGTTGCCACCAAAAACTTGTAATGTAGTGCCCTGGTCGATAGACTTGGAACCACCCACTGAGACTGAGGTCCGCAATTGCATTGCGGTTCTCAAGCGTAATAAGGCTGCTGGTCCAGATGACCTTGTACCAGCACTTTTCAAAGAAGGGGGAGGCGTTATTAGAGGCTTTAGCTCATTTGTTTTAACTTGTGTGGATGACGGAAACTATCCTCTCGAGTTGTGGTCACTCGATAATAGTTCCTATATTCAAGAAAGGTATAAGGGGCTCTTGTGGAAACCACAGAGGAATCAGGTTGACCCCAGTCCGGCATCCATTGTACTCCGTCGAGTCGCTGCAGCCCGGGAGGTGAACATTAAGGAAGAACAGGTAGTGTTTCACTCTGGTTGAAAATATATTGATCACATTTTCACTCCTCGTCAAATTCTGGAGTAGCCTCGTATGTACCGCCAACCAGCAGTTGTCGTATTTCTCGACTTTAAAGGTTCGTTCGATTCGGTGGGCCGACCTACATTCTTGAAGTCACCTGATTACAAAATTGTACCGGCCAAGTATGTGAACATCGTGTCGGCGGTTTATTCCCATACTTCAGCTCAGGTTTGGGTTTGCGGTGAACTGAGCGGCGTACGTCAAGCCTGTCCGCTCTCACCATTTTTATTTAGTTTACTAATGGAGGATGCTCTACAGCACTCGCAAGACGCCGGAGTGGACGTCTTACCTGGTCGAAGATTGACTGATCTCTATTATGCTGATTATGCTGTTTGACAGCTTTCAAGCAGCACAGAAAATGCTAACCGTTATCTCACACCGCGAAATACTTGGGAGTGTGACTTCCAGCCTCAAACTACAAAGTACCTCTGCAAAGTTGCTGTGATTACTTAGATTTAATGCTGCATAATGAAGTCATGGAGGTTGTTGACTGATTTGTATATTTGGGAGGCTGCATCGGTGGCAGCCGAGGTGTGGGAAATGAAACAGAAGCGCGTATTTACAAAGCAAGGGCGATTTTCGTTAATGGTGGACAGTTATGGCGACAGAGAGTCACCTCCCTGAAGCTTAAGGAGAACATCTACAAGACAACAGTGAGGGCCTTGTTACTTTGTGGTGGCGAAACCTGGCTGCTCAGGGTGGAAGACGTGAACCGTCTTCAGGTATATGACTACCGATGTCTGCGTTCAATCGTTCGTATCGGTAGGCGCCAGAGAGAAAGTATCGAAAAATTTGGGAAGCGGGTATTTGACTGATCATCAAACGAGTTTATTTGTTCACTCTTTACACTTGTGCACACTTACATGGTTAGGTCATGTATTCAGGATGCCAGCTAGTCGTCTTCCACACCGAGCGTACTTTGCCGATGCTGCAACTGACTGGCGTGAGGTGCGAAGTGGACAGATGAAGATCTGGCGTAGGGAAATGAAGTCGTTCACCAAAGGGTTGGTCAATGTAGAACGGGTTCGTCTCCCGGGCTGGGGGCCTCGTGACTCACAGAGTCGGTTGCTGGAGGCTAATCGAGCCCAGTGTCGTGTATGTTGTCCTTGTTTGTCCGAGTTGTCTGTGAAGTGAGTGCATTTAATGACGCGGGCAGTGAAACCGTAAGGAAGCTGTCTTACTGACGACGTCTTACTCTCACTTGCTGCTCGGTTGTTTGTTTGCAAGGTGTGGGCACATGGATGTTGAATGTCTGAATATAGCCGTAATTATTTCCCGTAGTTACGTTCCTTCCCACTCCTTTTCTTTTTCATTCTCTCTTCCTATATAGGGTTTGTTTTTTCTCCATGGTTGTGTGGCAGTTGAGGATTGATGTGAACCACTGATATATTGCTGTCTTTGATGATGATGACGATGATGATGATGATGATGATGATGATGATGATGATGTGATGACATTGGCCCCATGAATGAGAAGTGACATCAGGTCAGGGCGCCGGTTCTGGAATAGATACACTGTTATGTGATCCCTGTCTTCCGTCCGTTTCAGTCAGGGTTAATAAAATTGTGCGCTCAGCTGGCACTCTACGAATGCGCGTTTCACTGCAGAAGGCCTCGTTTTAATGATTGACGTCCTTGCCTAACCTAATGTGGATCTGAAGGTCCATCTGTTGGGTCGCCAGTTTTTGCTGGAAAGTTCCGTCTGCCATGAGGTCGCAACAGCCAAGCGTACGGAATGGCGTTATGGATGAAAAATTTCATGCGCATCCGTGCTTTCCATTTTTTCATCATTTCTAACATCCAACGGTTTACCTTTGCACCGTCTACTCAAAGAGCGTAAGAAACTTAGCGGGCAAGCGCACCAGCTGCCTCATGAATGATATTAGCCTTTCTGTATTTCGTTGGTTATCGGAATAATTGACAACCCGCTCTGTGTGTTCTCTATGGGAGGCAACTTCACAAGAGATTTCACGTCTACTAGCACATCCTAGGAAACACTTCTAATGGGTTGTTTAACCCAGAGCTCTGTATGATTAACGTAAACTATAAATGCTGGCCAAGGATATGAATGTTTTCTTCTCTCGTGTACTAAAAAGTAGCTTCGTGCTCATAATCACAATCCATCAAGTTACAAACGCAGCGAATGCCGTCTTATGTCGTTCTGTTTCATCTGTTGAATAATCTTTGCATCCAGAGTGCAGCCTAGCTGATGTGTTTAGGAAGAAGGAACAGTGTGTATTCATTACCACTGAGGACACGTAGGCTCAATAGGAGAATAATCTGCTTCATTGCGCTTATATTGTTTGGTTTCCTTAATTATAATACACCTCCTATTCATAACCGTTTATTTGTCTGCCATTTAATGTCAAATCGCCTAATGTATCTCATATTTGTTTTTTTTCAACGAAGAGAAGTGCAAGCTTTATTGAAGAAATACTGACCACAGAAATGGCTTCTCTACCTCTTTAGTTTTTCGGATCGTGCTACTGGCAATCTGGTGTGATTAAATGTTTTGTGGGGACGGCTCGGCTTTATCATTGTTAGCATTGTATTCAGGTCGGCAACGTTTTTTTTATAACTTTGGAGTACGTCTCAATCAGTCCCGTAAATTTTCACCGAGGGCAACTGTCCTTTCGCCGTTCAGCTCCCAGGAGCCAATACTATGACGATGAACTCTGAAGAGCTATCCATTGTTTGCTCTGTTATCATTGCTATTTTTCCTTCGCAGCTTTCCCCCGAAGCAACGTTCCATTGACTGCTAACTTTTCTAGCAAATTGCGATGTGCCATCCGCGCCAATGAACGTTGTTATCAAGGCTACTCCTAATGAATGAGTATAGATCTTTGTATCTTCCAGGTCCTGAGCCCTCATTTCTGCTGTTTCTTTTGCAGTGGTTCCATTGATTACTTTCTTATTCTACCCTGGTAATTATTCCAGTCTGTTCCGCAGTTAACCTGATTGCCAAACACAGACGAGCAACCGTAGTCACTACTTTGTTTCGCTCATAACCTCTGAGTGTTTTCGAACGAGAATTTTTCTTCACATTTCACAATCATCTGTATCCCACCAACATTGCGTTGGGTTGCACTTTTCCTCGGCCGTCTTCTCTCAATGTGTGGGGCAACAATTTTAACCTTGCCACTTCCAGAGAGGGAATTTGAATTGGCGTTACCTTTTATTTACCATGTTTGTTATTTTCTATAGTGTTGTGATACGTAATTTTTGCAAAAACAATTAGCGGAACGTCTATACCTGTACTAGCTTGACCTGCCGACGTCTGACAGGTCGATTCCCATCAAGTACACTCATTTCCATATGGTTGGTACAAAGTGCTCAGTCTACAAACTTAGACATCACAACTAGTTGTCCGGAGAATTCCAACATCCACCCGTTTACCATGGTTGCTGTATTCTAAGCAACTCTCCAACGTCAAAAGTAAAACAAAGATCATGCTGGCTCAAAGTCTTTCCTCTGGTGATTAATCCTCGGGCCGTTTATTGCACAAGGCAAAGTTTTCAAATTGTCTAGATTTCGCCTGAACAAATTCCTCTTGCCTTTGATAGTCCGTCGATAGGTTTTTAGGATTCATCCTTCGGCTGGTATGGCTGGGCGTTCCTGACTAGCCTTTCCGTTGGGTGTTATTATTCGCAGGTCTCAGTTTATACTGGATTGCCGTGTGAACCCGATCGTGCGGCCTGGACATCCACTTCACCGCATTATTAAAGTGCCTGAGTTGAATTCGATTCATTTGAAATTAGTTCGGGCTTTTCGAAAACGTTTAAAGGGTAGATCAAGTTGCATGAAACTCCCATCAGTGTGATCGATTCTACGTGTTTCGTAATACCGCTTGTTCACACACCAGTGTACATTATGCCGACAATTTAATTATTAGTATGCGAATAATACGAAATCCGAATGATGGGATTTGTAGAGACATTCTTGGTTTGCCACGTATTCCAATTATTTTGCTATTTATGTTGACCGTTGACATTATTGACATTGTTTGGTTGCATGTCTGGATTTTCTTGTTGGTTCGACCGCCCAAGGTCACAATTGCACTTGCACCTTCCGGACGCTAGCTACTGGTCTGTCGCGCTTTGCTTCTGTTGTGTTTTGCTTACAGCTCGCTTTCCCAGTCTCTTTGCAATAAACGTCTTTGTCCTATAATAAGTTTTTCTGATTTAATTATTGTGGAGAATAGGCACGATTCTAGACAGAAACGTACCAGTCCTGTAAAGATTGGTAGGACAATTATTGTGCCCTTTTTCTAGACGATCGGACCGCCCGTTCATTGCGCTCAGACGAAGTTGTTTGAATATTCGCACATGACAATTCGGTCGTGCCTGATTCATGGTCAGTGGTCAACGCGATTTACTCATGAAAGCGTGCCAAGGGTAAGCACTGTTCAGCACTAACAATGGCAAGGCTCGATCATAGTGTTTAGTTTCGAAAGAGGTTGTATGGAACGTCTCTTTGATTACGAAACCTATGATTAACTGTGTGTAGTACTGTGTTTGGATGTCAGCCAAATCCACGACTATTCACAAGTGATCCTCATTACTTAGCTATTCGTTTGAAAACACGTTCTTGTTGTTATTTGGAATGTGGTGGCTCATTATTTCTCCATCCATTGGCAGCGTAGTATCTTCTGCACCAGTTTTCACCAGCGTTCGGGGTGCTAATCTGTAGCAACCTTGGTGTTTTATCAATTTCTCCTACTGCATGGTACGCAAAATAATTCAAAGTTTAGTGTCGCGCTGTGTGTGTTGCTAAGATAGTTCGTATGATTCTTGCTAAACTCGATCGTTCAGTCGCGAGTGTTGTTGATTTTCACCACCATTTCCTGCGTGGTAGCTCATCAACGACCAATTCTTAGGATCTCTAGCATAATTTACTGTCAGTGTCGTTCTTAGTGCTACACGAGACGCACTGTCATTGAACCAATAGACATTCGATATTCTTTCTCAACCATGTTTTGTATTACACATGAGTCTTTTGTGCACAGTGGTCCTCCGAGGGAGAACTGCTCCTCCAGAGAGACCACTTTCGTCAAGTCTCGTAGACGTTCTCCAAGGAATGATGGCCCCGAACGAACCGCTCTTATAGATCCGACCATGGATCAGAATTTGTTCCGATGTCTATCGGAAGTACAACGACGTTTCGCTGCCATTTGTTCGTCGACATCTGACGTAAATAGGGCACCATACCTTCAATGGACAGTGCACCAGCAAGGAACATTGATCCATTCTCATTTATTCACATACTCAGTGCAGATTGGATCAAGAGTGAATGCTGAACCTGATCACTTCTTTTGAAAGTGGCCTCGTCAAACCTACCTTAACTCAGCGGAATAATCAAGATATGTCGTTCGTTCAACGTCTTCCAGACCAACAGTTTGTACAGTTCGAGCACATATCTTCATGTAACTAGATCACGAGAGTAGACACAGTAGGTCATGGTAATTATAGCGACTGAATGGAATGGATTCTGGTCTTGTGTTTCAACTGGATTATTTCGTTCGGCTATTGGGGCATCCATTTTTACCTTCGAATGGAAGCGCCCAGAGTATTCACACAATGAAGACTTGCAAGCGTGCACTGCACCGAGGTTGGAACGTAATTGGCTTGACGTGGGGAAGCCACCACTGAAGTCCTTTCCTCTTCTCTAGCAGCATGGCATTTCACAAAAGGGTCGACATTTACAGGGCTTGTCCATCAGTTCCGGGGTAAAAAGATACAAGTGTTAACTACATTAGAGGAGTGAGCCGGCATTGAAACGCTGGTGGTAGTGTAATCGAAAGAAAGTTGATTACTCAGAAGGTGTGTACGGTCTGCAGCATTAGTGAAGAGGTGTACTAGCGGCCGATTTGGGTGTCTTCAAAACAACCTGTGTTCAAATATAGCATCCCAGCTGCGCGTCCCAACATTAACTGACGGTACCAATTGGCTTTTTAGACTCCGGATTTGTCGTGACATCACTTCTCTGATGGTAACTGAAGAAGTAGTCGAAATCTCAAATGATTCCGCGGATAAGTAGAGGATTTGGTTTAACACGATTATCGTAAGGTATCCTGATCGCAATATTTTAAACCGCGAGGAAGCCGGTTGATTCACCCGTACTCTTTCAAAACGCAGTCTCGTACTCAAAGGCCTACTGTGCAACAGAGAGTAGTGATCAAAACAGCTAACTGGGTTATTAGCTCGAAGTACTGTTGAGTAGATACTCCCTCCTTTGGTGTTTGAGGCCAACCAGAACTTGTGGTGCTTCAAACGAATAAAGGATGAGTTTCGTGTCATTCGTGAGTGTGGTAAGTGGACACAGTGAAGTGCAGATTTGCGGAAAAGTGGCCACGATGACTAGTGTTCTTGGCACAACGTAGAACTGCTGATTTTAGGCTGCTGAACTAGAACCGTTTCGAGATTCTTTTTATGTCGCCAAGCACAACTTCTGGGCCTCTGCTGTTAGATGCTGAAATTATACAGATAACAAAATCATTCTACTATCGATGGCTATTGTAACTCGTAACAGGACTGCCGTAATATCAAACAAGGCAACCCGTACGCGCATGTGTAACCAACGAATATTTGAATTCATATTTTATACACAACCAGTTTATTGACTTAAGCTTGTGGGGCATTAGAACATGAGTCATTGTTTCATATTTCGAGTGATGTGTAGTCTTCCCTCATAAGAACCACAGGGCAAAGAATCCTCAGTTACGACGAATGGGCGTGAGGATTGTATGCTGCTTGAAGTAAACCAAAATTTGCTACAATGTCTCCGATATGTCCAGCTTTTGAGACATTTCAAACGTCTTGTTAGATTTTAAACAGTGTGCTCACTGGCATTGAAATAGAGTTGTTTGGCGATGAGCATATGACGGGTAGATACTCCCACAAGGTAGCCTGCCCTAGGAGACAGTGCAGTGTGCCGAGGAACTGCGTTTGTTTACAACCACCTACGGTATGGCCCCTTCAGAAGCGGTATATAGAACGCAGTATCGCCTGCGCAACATTCGAAAAAGGAGACGCATGGTACAAACGTTTATAACGGACCTTTTTCAAAGTACTAAAATGCGCTTCTTATAAACTTCTTAAGCCTGCAATGCTTACATTGGATTGCCTCTGTGGAGTGACTGTCTTTTAAAAGAATCCACTTTCGCTCTGTCCTGTAAGTAATTTCTCTGAAGGAGAATCACCGCGTGTGTAATTCGCAAATTTGTTTGACGTGTCCACAATTTCACTCCGCCACGTGCTCATGCTTCATTTCGCCGCAACTTTATGGCATATCAGTTTCAGTGGGTTTCACAAGTAGCATTCAGAGGAATTCGAACAGCACATACAACAAGGATGAATATATTAGGAATGTTTTAATTGTGCGAGTAACAGCAACATTGTTTTGAGTGTATATCACAGATGGAAAGGATAGCTTCTGAGTTAAATGCCATCTGTAGATGAAACTAATAATACGGTGACGGGTTTTTCATCCATATTGATTAATGAGCGCTAGAAGAGTCTGTTGGATAACCTAGGCTAAAGTTTCTGCATTTTGTTGGAATTTTCAGGAAATTTGGCCAACTTCATTAGGTCGTGTTTTTGGGGTTAAACTGCAAACAAATTTATCAAATTCCTGTAATTCATCCCCCGTGATGGACTTAAAGAAGGTGCCATGCACCAGGTGTTTAAGTTGATTGCGATCGAGGGTGGAAAATATTCGTACGAAATCCCACTGGGGAGATTCAACGGCCAGGTGCATGCTTCCCGTTGAGAAAGGGTTTTCAAACTTTTCATCTTTTCCGTTAGGCGCCAACCGTGAAGCTGTAATTGAAGACGAAAGAGAGCATGAACATTGTTACCGTGCATTGTTAGTAAGCGAAATGTGATAAATGAACTTGAAGTGGTGACTGTCGCCCTATGTGTTGCTGAGAACACATCCCGTTTCGTCCGCACGTGAGTAGCGTTCATTTCTGCCAGATTAGCTGTTCTGATCGCTACCAGTTTCTCATCAGGTTGTTCACGTGGTCCACGAGTGACGTGGGGTTCGACTAAAACCGGTCTATTAAGATGTGCCGTAACCCCCCTCACCAAATCGACACCCAATATCTTATTTTGAATCCACCAGCTAAAGCTAATCAGAACGAGGTTTGAACCGGCAATAGTTCGTGTTACGACTGCGCGAATTGCGTTTGTGACGGAGCGACATATGTAGTTTATACGTAACCTGATCATATCTCATCAGTATGGTTAGATGGTTCATTGTGGATGGCCAGTCTGTAGTGGTTGCGGTCACAGTGGAGCAGAAACGTGGTCATGTCACTTCAGGATGCTCATTCTGGAGTGTCACTTTTTGTTGCCGCGTTTTATCCACCAACCCATACCACTCGACTTGTAACTGTCGTGGCTTTCTGAGGGTGTACATATAGGTGACACGCATGTGTCTGTGTAACGGCTACGCCTGCATGATTCACCGTTAGTGGCATGCCAGTGCCCCATATCACTCTGTTTGGAGTGTGACCACTCTGATTGAACAGTTGATCCTTAGCGTACACATGTGTGGACATGGCATAGTCACCGTGTCTTCGTTCCTACTTGCTGTTGCGTATCTTTTACATTCTTCACATTGCCACCGTACGCTATTGTTGTTTAATTATCTTGACTTACATTCCCGATGCAACGACGCTTCATTTGTTTGTTGAACGTTATGTGCACTAGTAGTTGACGTTCGAAATGTCAATTAAGACCGTGTTAATCAACCTATATAACTGGTCTTCGCTAGCTCTACTCAGTTGCCTTTTATTGAGTAAAATCACAAGTCCTAACCAAAGACAAGACACCATTTGCTTATCATACATTGTTACGTTGTGCATTGTCTTCTGTTCACTTGTTAAACTATGTGATACTCATCGATGTTGCTTTTTTTCTTCCAACGATTCGTTTGGTATCCCCGATCGAAACTTCTCTCTTTCTGATCTTCAATCCGAAGATCCTAAGTCTGCTTACCTAAGGCTTGTGAGAGATTGTTTGGATAATTGAATACGAGCTAACTCCATGCTCGGTTGTATGTTATTCTCAGTTACCAACGGTCATGGTGTACATTGTTCCCCCAAAGTTTTGTAGTCGTTCAGGATGCATTTGTTTTCTAGTGTCACGTTTTGAATCGTGGAACGTTAGGGCGGTTACCATCACTGATTACTCCAGTAAAACAGATAAGGCTAACCAACTGGACGATCTGTGCAATCTACTCATTTTAAGAAAGATAGATGAGTGCTCCAATACAAGAAACTTACTTGCGCTAGTCAGAATAACCATTTCCACATTGTGGAGTTCGCGTTGTTTTAATTCGAAACCGGCGAAATAATTCATTAATATCCATAGTTCATCCAAAAATCCGGAGGAATCCATGAAGGTAGAAGAGTTTGGCTTTGTCACAAACGAGTCGAAGTTGGCCGCCTCCGCAACACGACCAGTAGTTGTCAGACAACTTGGAAGGATCTCGGTATACCACTCAAGAAGTTCGATGAAATACACGTCCACCCATGCTGCTCTAACGAGCTCGATCTGGAACAGTATGGTTTATACATGCACAAGGCGGAGAGTCAATCATCAGTACTGCTATTCGACGCATTTTAAAATTGACTGTAGCCGTGCTTCGATGTAACAACATGTTATATATGTATTTTCATGCGTATCTTGGTATTCTCCTACAACATTCCTTTCCAAAGTGGACGTTTAGCAAAAATTGCATGGGAGGGGATCGAGCCAAATTTCTTCATATGAGGAACCTAGATTTTTTTCTAGGTAGTTTTCAGCCTGGTATCGGCAGATCGGTATGATTGTGCTAAGCGTATTCACCACATCAAACATGAATTACCACTTACGTGTAGCTTTATAATTAAGTCTGTCAAGTGTATTTACTTTTTACTGTCTTGATCTTAGCGTTCGTGAAATATGTGTTGAGTAAGGGGATCGATAAAGTCGCGCCCACGACGCTAATGAGACGTCTTGCTGAACAAGGCTGGCAACCACCACTCTACATTCATTCGTGAGGTACGTAAACCAGTCGCGCTGAGGGATTGCCGCTGTGCAGAGAGAAGCACTTTTGCCTGTACTCCTGCTGTATGGATTGACCGTAGTGTAGCGCATAAGAAAGGAAATGGCGCACGCATCTTTAGGTTGTTTAACAGCCACACTTTGATTTTAACATTTAGCCATCCGGTCTTTCTTGCTTAACGTTTGTTTCCCTGGTTTAACTGGAGATGTTCATTTTCAGTCGGGAAATGGATGGAACAAAGCGGCTGTAACCGATGATTTGTGGTTCAATAACCGAGCGCATATTGATCATGTTAACAGGGATACAGTCAGCTCAATAACCTCTCGCGCCAGTTTGCATTCCAAATCTCGCTAGAAGTCTGGTCTACATAGCGCGATCACACCGCTCTCCCATCATCCGAGCCGAGGCTTAAAAGTGAACTGTTTTATATCTTCCTTTTTGTGTTTTTCCCCTCCAAATTCTCCCGGCTTCCATCACTAGCCTTTCATGCATTCACCACGTTTATATTGCTCATTTGGGCTGGAAAACAAAATCATTACATCGTTCACCAGCTAGCTAAACGTAGTCGTTAACTTGGATAACCTGTCATTGTGGTAGACCGTACTGAAGCCCGCATGCTGTTATCACACGTTCGTCTGTCTATGAAGCACTATCGAGCAAATGAAGAAACAAATAGATGGGCACACGCAAGTCATTTACCGTTTAGCAATGTGAGACGTTGCCTGCATACTTGTTACATACACTTATATTACTATTCCTGTTAGTAGAGACTAGTGTTGTTTGTTGACTTAACGGTGTGGGTATTAAGGGTCACACGTACGTTTTTCTTGGTAGACATATTCACAATAGACTACCTGCGCAACCACTTCAAATATGGCTGTCATAATGGCTTCTTTGTCAATCGTTCAGGTTACGGCGGTTTGCGAGTTTGGTGAACACTAGCTCTTGACTTAAAAGTGTACCTCGAGCAATCAAGAATTTTTTTAAATCTCCAAACGGCACGTTTTTAATGGGTATTTTCTCATTAAGCAGTGAATGCGCTCCTACATACAAACATGGTGCCTATTATATTAAGCATATTGTCTGCCCGTTCGATGATAAACTTCTGTCAAATTTGTTACCGTACGGTTGAAAGTTCTTAGTTCAGCTCTCCGGTTGAATAGATTTTGCTGTGTTCACCTCGGCCGATCCGCAATAAGTGTCATGAGATCCAGATCCAGTGGTATGAAGTGCCTCATTAAAAATGAGATGTGTTGTGAATTCCTAGGTTATTGAACCAGAAGACGACTAACAAGAATGTTGTCAGCCTGGAGCACCAAGACTCACGTGACAAAAGTTTTGTTCCAAGAATATGAAATCCAGAACTATGCTATCAGTGGAAAGCCCTATTTTCCAATTCGATCATACTGCAGCCAAAACACGATCTGCACTGCAATTACACTTTACAACAGAGTATGACAGTACACACGTATTCTCTCATTCGTGAATTACATTTTCATTGTAGCGTCCCGTACCTAAAAGTAGGTTTCCCAAACCGTATAACTGTTCTATTAGGAAAAACTCCAAGTAAAGCGCCGTTTTTCTCAACAGTAACCTCGGACATTAGTCGGATCTCCTGTCGCGAATTGGGCTTTCACGTGATTCTACTAAGCATCCAATGAGCAGTTCGTTAAAGTTGCAATATCAGACAAACTGCTTGATCTGCCAATGACACTGTATGTTTAGGTGTAGCCAAGGTTGAACACTTTGCCTGTGTTGTTCATGGCAGTATCATCAGCAACAAACAAACGTAAGTGCAGATCCGATGAATATTTTCAGCTCATCAGGCACTTTTCCGGTAGAGTTCCATTGCGTTGGATCCCTTGCCGTAGCTGTTGGATAGTAGCCGTTGCCCACACACAGACAAGCTTGCTAGACCGTTGTTGTTCTTCCGTAGAATCTTTTTATTTCCCATGTTTTATTTAGTGAAGTTTTTCACTCATGTTGCTCCAACAAACCTAATATGAAGTTGTGTAATTCAACATCAAATACGGTCTTTTTTTCTACAAGGGTCACGGTTCTTGCATCAATCACTTCTGTTTGGTTTGCTAATTTTGGATAGACCATCTTAACGTCAACCACTTTAGGTCTGCTATGCACGTAGACCGACAACATGTGCGGCCAAATTACACGGTAAAAGATCAGTCAATCAAATAATTTTGACTAAATTTAATACAGTATTGTACGAGCACATGGAGTCCAGTTCATCTGCGTGTAAATACGTGCACATTAATCTTCGTGTTCCAGTGCTTCTCACCATCCGACCACCTTTCTTACAAGGACCACCTCTGTTTAGTCTCCAAAACTTGAGTTGTGGAACCTCTTTACTTGTTAGCAAGAGCCTTCAAAGCCGTTCCTAGTGGGTAGAATTTGCTTGAGGAGACCACTGTTCACATGACCATTCACCAATTCATTTCCACTGTTCAGATATCATATTGAGTCGATTAGCTAAAAATAGTCTCAGATAACTCCTCAATGTAAGAACATATAACGGAAGGTTTTGGGAATTTCCGACTACCCAGAGAAAATCTGTTCACAATGATCACTTGCAGGAACCGTTTCATTAGTAGTGTAGTGAGGATGAACGATAGCACTATACTACTCACACCACTACTATTCGACAGTGAGGTGGGAGCATGTTTTTTGGCACTGAAGTAACTGTGAGACAAATACAAAAACACTAGAGTACAGCGTGGCTTTAAGTGGTTCTCAGCACACACATGAACTGTGCATTGGCAACCGTGGCAATCGAAACGTTCTGGGACCACTGCCGTATGCAGATGAGTGAATTTGTTTGCTGTGTAGAAAAGCATAACCCAATTATTAGCTTCCCGAATGAACAACCCTTTTGCCATCTGCGTTTTTAGATCACAACACTAGTTTTTGGTGGATGTGTACTACCGCGCTGCGTTCTAAAATCTGATGGAAACTGATCGCTTTTGACAAGCTGATCATTTAGCTCGACAATCCAACGATTCTGCCACCTCCAAACTTGATGCAACAATTGTTAAAATATCTAGCTGGTCACTGCATTATACATATCTAGCGGTTACTGGGGTGTTTTTTAACTTTACTAAACTAACCTTATATGCACGATCCCAGGCAACAGTAACTAGCGGATTCACCTCTGTTAATCTTTTAGAGGACCGATTAGAAAAACTACGTATACGGCACTTAGACCATCGGAGACGTGAGCGAAAGCGTTCTCAGTCGCGTCTTAGCAACTCGTTCAAAAGCTTTATCACCGAGCTGCTCAACAGTAGGTCTGGAAAGATAGGCTTACGGATCACTGATGAGGACCACAAAAACTACATCCTTCATAAGTGCGTCTATATACCACGTATAAAAGGTCTGTCTGTTCAGCTGCTTCAGAAATGCACTGTGCCAGAAATCAAACGAACGGTCTGTGGTGCACCATTATCACTGTTAACCACCAATCACTTAACAAAATAGATACACTTATTCTAACCAGTTATCACTTGTATTCATAGAATCGAATCTGGTGGCAGCGCCAGTCACTTACAAGGAATTGTAGAATATGTACTGCTCCCGTGACTCGTCATGTACGCAGGTGACAAACTAGGAAAAGCATGTCAGCCGACGCAAGCCTTGAATCGGGGCGGATTGCTTGTCTCTTTGGCTACCTGCCATTTATTAGAAAGTAGACACAACATTAATCCATCCACTTGACTTATAGTTCTGTCAACTATCCAAGGGTTCTATCTTTTGGGAGTTGTTTAGGCTTTGCTTAGCACGTGCCTAACTCCAAGGTTCTATATCCGAAGACAACTTGCGATAACGCCACGGCTACATAGTTTTATTAGAGTTCGCTCGCGTAATTTGCAACTTGTGTTACTAACTGGCTTTGCAATCTCAATATGAACCCTTGGTTTTATCATTCATTCTGCAGTACACATTCATAACGAAGACAGATGCGTGAAACGATATCATCCCACAGTTTCCGTCGTTTGTTTTTGTGTTGTATGGATGAGTCCATTTCGTAAGGGAAAAGAATGGCCGGGGTTTGTATCTAAGGTACCCTAACTTCTAGTTTCGGTTCATATTTCAGTCAACGTTGCACACATCTCAGAAGTTACGGGCGGTACATACTTATTGTTCACTGACCGTGTGCACTGACGAGATGGACGAATCACAGGAACAAAAATTCCAAATCCGACGAACGGTATGCAATAAAATCTGCATTCCAAGTTCACCCCGGTCGGCAGAATTCCACAACCGCAGATCGCATAGAGACGGTGAATCGAATGATACTTGATTCAAAACGCCGTCGATATTTCTTCCTTTTTCAGACGAACGGCGATGTAATTCTGACAGTTCTTTTTCTGCTTCTGTCAAGTGCACATTTCCTCGTAATGCGTCATCTTTGTCTTCAATGTGACTAGATGCAAGATAGGCTGCTGTGAACTTGATTTGACGTTGGTTCATCGAAAGAGATAGCCTTCGGTCTGCATTCACTTGTCTGTGGCGACCTGTTGGCATGTAGAAAAAAGTGATAGACACGTAAAATTGAGTATTTTCAATTCAGCATTGGATGTTACCTAAAACCCAAGCCCAGTGACCAAATACAATAGTCACGAAAGACTTTGTCGAGAAAAATATCCTCAGAAATTATTCACGGGAGTAAATGCGTCATATTTACATCAACCTTTAACCATGCGGTCGCTGACGGGACAATCAAAGTGCTGATCGGTGTTGGATAGCCATCATGACATCATTCGAACTTTGATGTTTATCTTGATGAATCACTGGAACTGAGATTCTGCTCCACGCCGTGTTTTTCAAGGCTATTGTGGGAATTCTCGCGCACTTTGATCGTGGTACTTGGTTTATATGGCACACAGTGAGTATGTAAATAGGCTTCTATTTGAAAATCTGTCACGTCGGTGAGTTTTAGGACTACTGATTATTCGAGCATAATGTCTGGATGATTTGAAGAATTACATTTGCCAACAAGATACCATATCTGGTACTGTAGGTGAGTACCTTCACCGCAATTTTGCCTCTACAAGACACCGTTTTGTTGGGGCTTGCTGACAATACTTCAGGGTTTCGCTATCGCCTGCTAGAATAGGATTTAAAGAATCGGATCATTTTGACCACCTGCTTCTCATCGGCGGCAATAGCATCACTGTCATATACATCAACAATCTGACCACATACCTATTCCAGATAATGTTTGGACTAAAAGTGGACAAGGTGATTTACACTGGGCAGCCAGTACTGGTCGGGCACGTTGAGATCTGTAACATTGGTTCGGATGTACACTAGAGTAGTGTCAGTTCACTCAAAGTGTATGAATAAATGTGTTGTTGCTACTGGTGTTTCATTAACCATAATTTGCTCGAGCCTCCATGAATGCACATCATTCCTCCTGTTCCCATTCCTGATTCGGTCTCGTATATGGGTTTCAATAATCCATCCGACTTAACGTGGTTCTGTCGTCTCCGCGAGGTTTATCAATAACACGCAAAAAAGAATCGGTTAAATTTTCTTTGTTCAATGTGGATCAACTTAGTGCCAATAGATGGGAACCAAAATACCACTGTTTTCAGGGAAAACTAACAGTGATCGTCATTCTTAACAGTATTTGTCGATTACCAGTCACGTGGTCGTACACTCGAACCCGGTTGTTAGAATAGGGCTAACTATGTTTGAACAGCCTGACGATATTCAGTCCACACAACTGTTACATGATAAGAAGCACTCTGTGACGTAAGGGACTGAAACTACGTCAAACTCATCCGATTCTTGCCGGCGTGGCGCCACAAAATCTTTCTCTCTATTTTCACTCTAAAGTGTATTGTTTGGTTTACCGAAATCTGGTTATCACCACCTACCAGTTTGCGAGTTCGAACTTCCATTCATTTTTGAGTTATCCAGTTGAACCTTCGATCCTTCTTGATTGGACGTTGATGCATCGTAGTCTGCAACTACCTTGGTCAACAATGTTTCGCTTATCAGTCTATAAGTGGAGCAACTTTGATTCAGTGATGGTAATATTTGATGGAACCACTGGGTTTCCAGGTTGGGATACAGCTGCGCATGGGTTGCATTATGACCCCTTAGGAATCGTGTTTTAGTCGGACTGAAAGGAACAGGTAGCTGATCCGAGTGATTGTCGACGAGGCTTCCTCTTTGAATTAGATGGTTAGATTTCCACAGGTCATCCGTATGGAGAGATAACGACGCAAATGAGTGCTCACTGATTGGTCTGACTGCCCATTTTCGACGAACATCCGAATTTGAATGAGATATTGTAACAACTGAGCGTTGGTTTACTCTCAGATCTAAGACTCCTTCGTCATTGCGACGAGTTTCATTGTTCTGGTCCATCACAGTTCCATCAGAACTACAAACACCACTTCCGACTGCATTCCTTGTTCTCCGTGGACCTCGTTCGTGCTGTACACCTGATGAAAAGGGAGTGCGAGTAAATATACCTAAGATGCTGATCATCGAGACTTATGATTCAAGGACTTACGGTGCCATGTAGCTCCTTATTCAAAGGAAGGTTGTAAATGAAATTGCGATTTCAACTACTGTCTTATTTACCAAATTTGAACTCATCTAAAAGCAAACGATGTATACCAACTAGACTGAGTAACAAAGTGGCTGAAAACCGTCGCAGCTAGGTGGGACCATAGCTAAAACGTGTGTGTAGTTTTGTATGCGCACATGGCTAATGAAAACTCTCTCTAATAAGTTTGGAGCCGACTGTACCGTAAAACTCATTATGTATCACAACGATTTTCCATTTTCTCATGTGGTACCTAGGAAGAAGCATATTATCTCAACTTGCTGACATCTCGTCATAAGCGGTGACCAGAGAACTGTTGGTCTAGTGAATAGGTGCTTCAGTTCTTCACGTGATGTATTGCTGGTTTGAATCATATTAAGATCATTTCCAACCAGTCAGTCTATGTAAGGACGGAACCGATTATCGTGAATTGCTTATTTGGATCTGAACGTCATTAAGCATTACACTTCAATTTGTCTTCTCAATACTGCAGTTGTATTATGTACCTCATCGGTAATTAGTGGTGTGACACAAGTCGAACGCAAGGAATTTAGCAAACAGTTTTGAATAGAAGAAAGACCAGAAGCTGAAATCGATGTCTATTCACACTGTGCTGGACGTGTCAGCAGAGACTGACAGCGCACTTCTGATAGCAGGTATGGAGACACGTCAAACTAAATGGTTGCTCTTACATAACTTGTAATGAAGATTTGCGAATAAATAACTTCCATAGCCAAGTGTCTTTTGTAGTAATAACATGTGAATGAGTAAATAAGTAATTGTTGGGGGAATAGAAAAAAGTTCAACTCCAATCGGATCAAATGAACTAGTGAACTATCGAACGTACACGATGGCTTAAATTATGTTTTATCATTGAATGTGTTATACCCGCGGAAACATTCTAACAACCAAATTACCGTTGAGAACGTACCATAAAACAAGAGGGTTTCAAGAAAATCTACTGTTATCAACGAAATCTTTATGATAAGTTCGAAAGAACGTCTAAAATTCTAGAGTTGTTTTTTCTTGGGCTGCACAATGTTACAGTGAGACTAGGTAACAATCGTTTTGGATATCACGTCACATAACAACCAAATGCGTTATCGTTTATTTGATTAAGATATGTCTCAATCCAAACTTACTTTCTTCATTCATTTGAGCTTGAAAGCACTTTCTCAAACGACAGGCTCTACATTGATTGCGCCTGTTACGGTCAATCGGACAACGACCCCGTAATTCGCCGACTGCTTTGCAGGTGTAGTTGCGGTTTTTGTGTATACTGCGTTTGAAAAACCCGGAACAACCTTTAATAGCGAGAAGAGAAAAATATTCGAAGACTAGATTCGAACTCCAAAGATTGCATAGTTAATTGCTCTGTGATTGGCAATAGTGAACAAATAAGTTTGAAATGCATGAGCACTGACATTCTGAAGAAGGACTAGGCAATTGAAGTGGAATTTTGCCTTATCATAACCTGCATAATATGTGATAAGTACTTGGTTCATTTTGTTACACACAGTCGGCGATTGCATTCACCTACCGTCTGTCTGCCAGAACAGAAAGTATAATCCCAGTCTTTGTGCTTTTCAGGCTAACGGGTTGACAATGATGCTATTTCGCTCGTGGAACAGACAAAACGGAGCAGCATATGTAAATGTCTAGCAGCAATCTCTTTTTTGAAACACGCTCATATGAATTCACGTCAGCCCCCAAACACTGCAGCAAAACCTGGGGGCACTATAACTGGTCTTCTGAAAGTATGTTGGTTTTTCGGTCAGTCTTTCAGTAATTGGCAGATCTGTTTCGTTCACGAGTACAATGCTACTAATCACCCATCGCTTAGCGGAAGCACCATAGTGATAGCACAATCCGTTAGGAAAATACATTTTCATCGTCCATGTGCAATAAATTTGTATTGATTCCAAGCCCAGTGCTGCGTTTCAGTCACTGAAATATTTGTCAGCAGCCTGTTGCCATCGCCTGTGGATGACGATGCTCAAACCACCGGAACGGTGGATCAGAGCGATTTGAGCGTACACCCCCATATCGGCAGTGTGCTTGTGCCTTTCGCTAAACTTACTGGGCTAGGAAGCTTGTTTTTGGCAAACCCTTTCGGCCCCGAATTTTTCTGATGTTGCTTGGACTCCGGATTTTGTTGTCTTGCCTCACTTACTGTTGTATACGCGTCAAGACCGCCTGTGTGCCCGACACTCGTGCCAAGGCTCGAACTGTGTTCTGATTGGTCGCGGCTTCAACGACCAACGACTCACTCGTCCATGCACTTTGAAATGGCCCGAATGCTTGTAAATGCGACAATACACAATACGCTTCAACTGAGTCACTTGTTCTCACTACCGTTGTTATTGCCCGTAAGTCATGTAGCGGATGGGGCTCGAATACAGATACAACACTTACGGATCAATCGCTACGGTCTCGTTTCTTATGCGATTTGAGTAACGTTGTGTGAGCCATCGTAATCACCGTTTTTGCCAGTGCTCAACAAACAGACTTCTGGGATATGACCAGGCTCGTGCATCTTTCGTATGACCGTCGATCTTTACTCTCGGATGTAAGTCCTCTTCCAACGTTTCTTTATATTTGTAGGCTACAGTCGTTCACTGAATAGTCCTAACTCCTAATTCGAAGAACTCAGTCAGGTTTGACATCCAGACTCCTAACCGACCAGCTCTGACACACCGCACACAAGAATCGACTCAGCCAACGGAATTGCCCCTCGGTATGGTAATCCAACTCCATACGGTGTATTATTGTTTCGGGGACACTTGTGCCAAGGCGAATATTGGACACAACAAGCACCTGTGTCCAGTTGACAGTCAAGATCTAAGCCTAGTCACCAGTGAACCACAAGTCTCATGATCCGAAGGGAAAACCCTTAACATGGAGTGATGTTCACTGTAATGGTCTTGTATCAACTTTATTCGAGGGGACGCATCTTTTTTCAAGACGGTAAACACACCGCTTCAAACAATGTCTGTTCCCGCAAACGGTTCAAAACATCCAAATTTAACATTCTCCACAGAGATCCTTTCGAATGTGCACTCAGAAGTCAGGCGTGGGGAGTCTTTTTCACGGAAACTTTGTTTGCACATTAACCATAATTTTCGGCGAACTCTTTCAGGTAGCGAGGGAGCAAGGTAACAAATACGAGGTGTCGGCTTGGCGAGTTGTGGTACAGTGATTGAGAGTAGAAAACAGGCAATCAGATACTGTAATGTGAACCAAACTATACATTATAGTTTACTGTGTAAATACAGGTAGAACGTTGTTTCATCAGTGGAGAATAGAACTATCATTGACTGTCAGAACTGTTCCCATCCTTCCTTCTCTGTTACGATTTAGCCTGCTCATAAATTTCTGTGGCGTTGTATGCTACGTAGTAAGCAGCACCTTGACAATGTGAGTCAACCTTTTGCCATTGGAATTGCTATAGGCTTGAAGTTGCAGCCATTTCCCGCATTTGTTCAGTTGAATTTTCACCAAATAAGTGCGCACATAACAGAAGGCCGTAACAGTACATTAGTTATTAGACTTTCGAACTCGAAATAGCGTCCGATACGGAATGATTTTTGTGCAAAATCCACCTGCTCATTGCACGTAATGTCAGCAGTAGGTGGATTTCACACAAAGTTATGTTGACCTCTGTTGTTTATCCGATTAACAATATCCAGTTCACTTCTCCCGTTTACTGAGATGGTTTCTCATGTACGACTAGACACTCGGTTTCTCTGCGTCGTCCAAATTTTAAGTTCAGACAGATAAGTTGAATCCCCCTCTCTCCAACCAAGCACACGACAATCAAATTTCTAGAGACTAGATCTGATCCAACCGATGAACCGGGCGAAGGAACCTTTTCCCCTCCCTGTTGCTAACGTAATCAACCAAAGACGTTTTTCGTGCGGTTTAAACTAGCGGAGCTTTTATACATACGATATTTTGGAACTCAAGAATAGGCAACTTCAACGTAACGTAATCTTCATTTAAAATGACTGAAAATTAACTGACCTTTCTGGACTTTTGTTAATCTATGACAGCAGAATGCTGAGAATTGCTTCAAACATTTCGGCTGGAAAAGTTTGCATTGGCTGTCTGACAACATTTATAACTGATGGCACTATTTTGATATCTATGTGCCATCGTAGTCTGTCTGTCCAATTTTGACAGTATCAGGCAATTCCCTGCAACATGTGGGTAAGCCATCAGCAGTACAAACTAATTTACACTGTGACAACGGATGATGATCCATCTCACGTTCCTCATCTGTTACAAATCCTGTTACGAAACTTTTTCATAAGTCGTGGACTAGATTCTCGGAGACGTGTAGCATTGTTAGGACTTAATTGGGTCGAGGCAGCTGTCTCTGTTGTTTGCTCTTTGGACTAACTGCATGTATCATCTAGCTCGTATGATATGCTTTATAGTTACAGTATCATCTTGAAGCTGTCAACGAGTATGGCTCAAACTGTACTGGGTCCCATTAGGCAAACACGTTGAAGGACTAGTATTCGAAGTTCCGTGATGAACCGGGCATAAATGGTTTCAACTTTAGTAACACTGCTGAATAGTTTTCGGCTATCATTCTGAGTCACGTCAAGATCTTATCAACCTGAACTTATCCTCTGCCCCTAAGGGCAGAAATGAAATGATATATGCTAAGTAAGATGTCAAAACAAGATTACAACATTGTTTCCCTTCTGAGATGGCTCGCTCCTGTAGATGATATGACTTTTCAAGCACATGGACGCTACTAGCACGTTGAAATTTGGCGTGGTCGGTTTTGTCTCACTCAGCTACTGAGCAGGTGTGCACTTCAACACCCCAACGTTGGATGTGTTTTCATCGTATCAACCTAAACTCATTCGACTACATTTTCAAAACGGCTTCTCGCAATACCTGCATTCTATGAGTGAAGTACATGATTCTGGAAGCACAACTTCGAGACACATCCTCAGTGCTTTACTCGCACGCACCCGTGCGCAAACTTTTGCACGGTTAACTGCAGAATCTAACTTTTAGTACTACGAAAATCTGAGTTTTAAGCCACTTCCAACAACCGATAAGTAGTGTGGCTTCGTAGCTTAGCTGGTAGAGCGCTTGCCGCGTTGAGGCATGCTGTGTCTGTCGCTGGTTCGAATCCAGCCGAAGCCCTGACTTTTCACAGTTGGGTCTCATCTAAAAACTTCCAACAACGTATTTACTTCGGTGATCGGATACAATGAGTTCGTTGACTGACAAATGCACCCAACTAGTGGTTCCAGCATTAAGAGGCCAGTGATGTACCCTGTTGTTTTCCTATTCGAGTGCACTCAAAATTAAGCCATATAGGTAGTAACAACAACCGTAGAACGAACACGTGAGTGTTGGGCACAAAGGCGGTCATGACACGTACACACCACTTCCGTCTTAACTCGAAAGTCGATCAAAACTGTAGCGTGTGGTCTATGCCCGGTGATTAGCTGATCGACGTTTTTATGTTAGTGTTTCGGGGATCACACAGCGTAGACGTGGTAGTCTGTATCTGTTCGCGTCAGTGGTGTGTAGCGCTACCTGGAATTGAACTTGCGGCCGGTTGTCAGCTCGTACGTTCCCGGTCCACGGGCATGTGCTACTCCAATCGGTCTCGACGGTGCAGGTTGACCTTTGCTTGCTTGCTGCTCTTTCAGTTGAACGAATGTCTCAGGCTGTACCGCTGACGCTAGTATTCTGTAATTTGACTGGTGGGCATGACGACTTTTCCAACGATGGAATAGTCTACCGCTTGTTAAGAGGATCTGAGTAAGACAGATATTCCCGCCTACAGCCGTTGCCTGTGGTCTAAGGAATTAGGGAATGCGGACGCGGAGTCACCATTATGCACAATGTATACATTTCAGATATCCATAGTGTCGCTACACAAATGGTGTATGATCTGAACCAATGAAGATTTCAGCTTCACTTATTGGTATCTCTGATCTAAAAGTCATTGGCCTAAATCATCCGCCTCCCAAAAACACGTCTTGGCTACTCTTTAACTTTATACATGATGATACCAGTTTATAATGGTGGACACGGAGATCTAATGTAAGAAGGGAGTGAAGGACACTGAACTGTTCAGTCATAGTATCATAGCTTTTTACCCTGGTAGGAAAATCCGCAAAGACGATTAGACGATCATTAGGAATACTTTCTATCTTCTGATACACTTTCAGTGATCCGACATGTCGTGAGACAGCGAGCTCTCCATCAGAACGATATAGTAAAACAAAGACAACAAAGAAATGATTGACGAACTCCTTTCATTGGTTAAACAAAGAAGCGACTGTTCACTATCAAACACACAAGATACCATTATCCAACCCGTAATAAATCTGTCAGATCATGCACTGTCAGAAGCCGAAAATAAACTCTTGAACAAGGGTTGAATTTCAGTGTCAGCCCTAGATCTCTAAATACACAGGAAGCGATTCCGGCAGTGGAGGAGCAACTGAAGTTGTTGCCAATCGATGACGCGAACAGAGCTGAGTCACATGTCGCCAGGATAATTAAAAATCAAGTAACCCGAGTACCAAGGAGCGAGATGCACTCAGAAAGTTGCGGTATGATCAGTCAATAATTATCACAAAAGCAGACAAAAGAAATCAAGTGGTCATCCTGAACAAAGTATATTATGAACGCAAAGCAGTTGACCGCATTTCCGATGGTCCGTACATCATGATTCCCGTAGAAAAACAACGCTCCACCTTGAACAAATCATAAGCTTCAACAGCAAATTTGCTCCGAAAGATGAAAGTCAGTCTGGGGGTAAATCGCTCTGGTTTACCCTTTATCCACAAACATTAGTTCCGAGGTTTTACGGTTTACCGAAAATACATAAACCTGGGATACCACTGCGACTAACTCTTGACTATACAGAAACCCTAACATATGTCCCAGCCAAGTTTTTGTCTCGTGTTTTTAAACCTCTCGAACAGTGCACAAAACATTCTATTAGGAATTCCACACTACTGGTTACCAAGCTGAGGGAACTTAGTTTAGGCCCGGATGAATGTCTGGTCAGCTTTGATATTGTTTCGCTGTTCACCAAGATTCCAGCGGGGGAAAAGTCTGGAGTTGATTGACCAGCGTCTTGAAGCAGATGTCAGTTTAGCTGGACGAACAGGTTTATCAGTTAAGGAGGTTGTGGAAGCTACGGAGCATTGCTTACGGTCTACCTTCCTCTATCAGCAAACAGACAGAATAGCGATGGCCTCACCGATCTCCCCCACGATTGCTAAATTGTTCATGTAAGATCTAGAGAAAAAGTTGTTGTCCAGCTTTCCTGATCCACCTAGAATTTGGTGGAGGTATGTCGATGATACGTTGGTGGTGCTACGTAGAGAAACTATTGATAAATTCATGGGACATATGAACTCCTTTCATCAGCACATCAACTTTACAATTGAGCGCGAATCAGTGGACCATGAGCTGCGTTTCCTAGACTGCAAAATAAGCAGGAGAGCCGACGGCAAACTGGACACAGGCGTGCACAGAAAGGACACCTATTCCAATCGGTACCTTTGCTTTAGTTCAGAACACCCCATATGCACTAAGAAAACGGTCGCATCCTTGTTATTAACCAGTTCCGAGGACGAGCTCTCGAAAGAATACAAGACTGTAAAATCGACACTGAAAGCCAACGGTTACTGTGACAAGATTCTACGTCCAACTCAGGAGGCACACTGCAACAAGATCAACGAGCACAGGAACTGGCTATCGACTATTGTTATTCCGTACAGAAGGAATACATCGGAAGATCTTAGACGGGTCCTCAACCAGTACAATATCAGAGTGGCATTTAAAACCACAAACACGTTAAGGAATAAGTTAGTCCACTTGAAAGACAAACGAACAGTTCTGGAGCAGTCAAATTGCGTTTATCGAATTAAATGTAAAGATTGTCAAGCCTCGTATATTGGACAGACTGCCCGGCAACTTGAAATACGCACTAAAGAACATGTAAGGTGTAGTAAGAAGCCCCCTACCGACGCTGAGCAACTCCGGAAATTAGAACACGATTCAGCCATTGCTGCACACGCGATCCTCAACCAAAACCAAGTTGAATTCGACCACCCGACTCTGGTAAAAGGTGGTTTCCGTAACCGCAAAGGTCTACTGGCAGAAACCTTGCGGATCGCTAGTACACCACAAGCGGTGAATCGCTCCAATGGCCTGGAATTGTCAGTTGTTTGGCACGATTTACTGGGTGGACAACAGTGACACCACGTCGGAAAAGGTGTGCGGATCCCTGTCACCCACCCCATCCCAAACAGTCTATACGCATGTAGATTGATCGCATACGCACACACAGCATACACTAACTCCAGCCTTTGAAACACTGAGTTCCCTTGATCCAGTTCATCAGGACAGCAAGAAGACACATTGCGATGCATGTCTTCTTGCTGTCCTAATGAACTCTAGCTTTGTTTGCGCCTGGGCTTGTCACGTGGTGACTTCAGGTGAACCATGTACCCATACATTCTATTGGTAGACTGTCCACTCACCGCGTGTTAAACACACATGCACGTGCCAGGTGATGTCTACCTCATTTGAAGCTTGTACAATGGGAATTTTTGGATATAACTCGCTTGATAAAGGTTCTCGGAGAGGGTCGAAACATTGCGAAACCGATAACACTGGTTTTAAATCGTTGTGGTTTAACCAAGGATTTACTTAAAAAGGGTGGGGCATTTCTTTACTTCGCAACAGGTGCGAAACTCATGAAATTTATGTACTGTTCCGTCCATGCCGGCTTACAATATGCTGAACACTCAATTGATTCGTCTGGAAGTCTTCTAATGAGGATGTCCAAGAAGGATAGGCCGTTGTCATGACCGTCACCGACATACTTGGATGGACTGCTTTGAGAGCTTGGATTGTTCTTTTTATTGGTTCCTTGTTTTGTCCAATCGAAAAGTCTTTAGAGGCGGACGACCAGAAAGGCTACATGGATCAAGAATATCCCATATTCAGACAAACGAGCAAAACTAGACCAATTCTTAGTGCGGTAGGGACACCTTAAAGGAGAACTAACTGTTACTCACAAGGTACAACGCACCCCAGGTCGTTCACTGACACTAAACATGTATAAGCACTCAATAGTCATTCACCTCAACTGAATTACGAAATGGACAGGTTCTTATGTAGACAGCACTGTTCACAGTCGGAGTGTGTTCACACTGGGGCATGCTACCTGACTATATATCACGATCAAGTCTGTTGAGAGTTTTATAGTATTTTCTGAGTAGCACATAGATGGGAGACAACTTGCATTCCAACTTTTATATCTCACACCGACAGGTCACAAAATGTGCTTATCCGACAGAACGTTGATTCCGCATGGTTCAGTGTTCGTTGCAAATGTGATTTCACACCAATAGCCTTCTTGTTCATTTCCTTTCGAATTTTTCTGACATTCATAAACCGTCTAACATAGAAACAGAAACGGACAAATTATTTTTCTCACTTGCAACGGTCTGTGAATCTGTGGACGAAACTATTCATTTACTTACCATCGCAGCTGTAGATCCCGTAATGTTTCCCGGATGACTGATCCCCACAAACACCACAAGGGATTTTCAGGAGACGATAGCCTGTAAGTTGAAGAAAGAATGTTGCGAATGTAAACTATGAAATCCAATCTCCAGTGGCTACATCTCTCTCTTTTTGTTATTTTTTGTTCGTTGTGCTTTGCTTCATTTCACTCTGCTGGGAAACTGAAATCTTAGCCGGGTGTTCGGTCTTGGACATTTTCATTCCCCAATGACAAAATTTTGTAGTGGATCGTCAGTATTAAATGACCAGTAAAAGGGCGTTTAACTTTAACGTCTTGATGGAGGCATTAGCCTAGAGGTGACCATCAAACAATACGACCTGGATGATAATATCTACAAATTAGGTGTACGACAATGTGAGGTATATATTTAGTTGTTTTTGAACACAAAACACATCTGAACCTGATAATCTGCACTATCTCATCAAATTTCAAGAAGCCTGAGTTGTTTTGGTTCCCTATGATCATGATTTGAACATAAACCCAGAAGCAGTAAAAATGAGGAAACAGCCAGGAAACTTTCAAAAATAATATTGCGATTTTACAAGCAACCGAACTAAATGTCTCCTGAATGAAGCTTACTCGTAACGCTGGCGACTTGTGAATTCTTATTCAAACAAGCAGGCAGTTTGTGCTTCAGCTAGAATGAAGTTGGTTAGTTGACGCAAAACGGCACTGCATGTATCAGTTACCATAGAACTGCGGAGGAGGGTAAATAGACAAAACGGATAGCTCACAAACGGACCTTTCATTCCGACTTCGTGGTAACAGAAAATGTCAAGCACCCATATTCGTTCAACGGGTGACACATCTTGTCAGCTGACCATATAGTGTTGTTGACGCCAGTCATCATGGACATAGTGGTTCATCACTACGTACGATCCTTATAATTTCTTCAGAACTTCGCAATAAATCAGTTCAAATCTGTATTGTATGGTCAAAAGCGATTGGTTGTGAGTCTAAGTTTGGCGAGGGCTCAATCTGCAAGCAGTTTCATTCATATCACACCATTTAATGATCTTTTTTAGTCAATCTCCCCAAATATTGTAGGCGATAGATTAAAAGTTTCCATGTTATTGGTTGGTTTTGATACCGATGAGCCGATACGGAATGTTACGATTTATCAGTGCTCATCAGCCAACTATTTTGTTGAAACAAATGAGTTGTAATAGTTTTAGTACGTACGTTAATCGAAAATTATAGCCGAAATAATATTACTGTTGGAGAAAATGTTGGCTTGGCTCTTTCCTGGTCCCAAGTTCTGTAAAATCATAGATTTCTGTAGGACCTTGTTTCCATATCTTAAAAAGTGAGTCTTTGATTAGATAGCGGACTTGCTGCGACAATTCTTGTTAGCACAGTCCCAGTGATAATTAGATCGGAACATATTGTGTACAGACAACCATATTAGTCGAAGTTATGGAAGCTAACTGATGCACGGTGTTTGAGATATGACAACCTGTGGACATTTTTACACATCCAACATTTACACATACCTCAAATGGCGTGTACCAAACCACACAGTACAACGAATTATTGATTTAAACGTCTTACTGTTTAAAGTCTGCTACCAGCTTCAACACCCGAATCTGGCACCCACAATCTAATCATACGTTTCTTCCGATAAATTATCAGTGCTGTGTAGCGATAAAACCCTTGTTGTGGATCTCGCTACTCATATAGTGACCAAACTGCCTGCTACAAGGCCATCTAGACCACTATACGAAGTAGATAGTAGGTCTGTCTAAAAGAATAAGCGCCTTAAAACGTGGAATCTATCTATCTTCAAAGGAGATGATCACAGTGAGTCGTCCAATTGCAAATTGGTGATATTATCACCAGCTGCTTTAAATGTCATGGATAACTTAATTGGTGACCGAAAGTGAGAGTACTTCAGTGAAATTAAGCTGCTGTATGACAACCAATATGAATTCCAAACGGAATTGCCAAATCGCTCCAACCTTCCTTCTGTTCGAGAAAAATGGATAAAGACGGCTGGTGGAAGTAGTCCAGTCCTACTAGGTCTCAAGGGGAATAGACCACTTAACAGTATATGTATTGTCGCATACTGGGCTACCCAATGGAGGGAAAATCAGAACAGAAATCTGGACGGCACTAAGCACTCTCAGTTGATTGGAAAAACAGCACCTCTCTATAGAAGAACAGCAGTATTTACGACTGCTATTAAGCGACGGACGTTCTCACGTTTTGATTAACCAGTTCGTTTCTGTGTTGTTCCACGACCTTGCGTTTAGCAACTCAGTTGTGTGAAACAGATACGCATTCCACAGCAACTGGTCGCCGTCTGTGTTTGGTTGGTGCCAGTATGATCATAATACCATCCTTGGCAGCTTGTTCGCGAACACTGGCTGGCTGAACCTCCTTCAATCAAGAAATCACTCCAGTCCAAACCCATTACATGCGTGGCTGTGTAAATACGGTATAGGTAAATCCCTTCTCATAGGGCTTACTGATGGCCTCCAAAATATATACTTTAGTTACAAAGTGAACAGTTGCTCTGTTCGATACTGTCTCATTAACGGCGTATCATAAGGTTCCATACTCGGACACCTGAGTGTGTTTTATTCGCTTTCGAAATCTCATACTTTGACAGTTTACTGTCACTAAATGCGATTGGTAACCGTCCAATTCTCCTTAGTTGCTTTTCAGTTTCTTGTCCCACTGGCTTACTGCCATCTTGGGCCAACTATCCAATTCTACTACCCTTGTCTGGTAACAGAAATTGCTGTTAGTGAGCGATTAAAATGAAAAACCAAAAAACCGGTTTACTCCACTTTGTTTGCTATCTCATTCAGATGGGATTCGTAAATTGAAACGAGGCTGTCAATCAACACTGTCTATCGGTACTCATCACAAAGATACTTTCACAAAGTCCAAATAACGATCTCAAGAGTAACTCCGGAATACTACTATCAAATACTACATCAAATTAGACCTACAATTCTTTGTGTCTAGGCGTGTACAACCTGGAACAGTCTACCGGAGTCTGTTTTAACAGCGTTTTTTGGTGAACGAATTCAATCACACCTATTGAACACGTTCGATGTATCAAACCGGGTTTTCAGGCAACACAGCCACCAGAATAACCGTCATATAACAAAGGAACTTTCAATCACTCAGTTGCTGTTAATCAACTGCATTCGTTTGCTGCATTCTGCAGTATGCTTGCATTATTGAGCTTGATTAACTGTGCTTGAGTTTCTTCCACTCAGTTTCTCTTAACTTTTTCTAAATCCTAATTGATTTCCATCTACAACTGGAGATGTTGTCTAATTCCTCTTATTTGTGATTCCATTCAGCACAGCTTCAGATGTACACTTACATCCTCGGCCTCTCATTCTGTAAATTTACTACAAATCTTTTCATGTTACTCATGCAATCTCAGTAGGTAAAACTTGTAACCGATTTTCTCTATTCACTGTTCGGTCGCTTACACTACTTGACTGCATCCGGGGTAGGGCAATGTTGTTTTGGGTTAAATCACGCGAAGGCTTCCGTCCTCTGCAGACAAAACAAAACGGGTACGCACAACGGCATGGTCCGAGTCCAGGTGGTTGTTCCAAAAGGCACGACAGTCCTTAACAGAGTGGCGCCACCTGTAACTAACTGCTATATGATCCAACTGTGTCCACGGCTGAGAAGCACACGGAGGTCTCCAAGTAACACAGTGCTTCTTCCTGTGTTGGAATGCAGTGCT
>QNGE01002707.1:35400-45507 GCA_008508345.1 Paragonimus westermani
AACCCCCTTCTTCCTGATACGGAAGACAGCAGTGCCGCAACTATAAAAATAGTTCTGCTGTATGCCCATAGGATCGTGCCTCACTGCCTAAGCACTCCTACGCGGTCAGCAGTGCGACATACAATCCTATGAGTGTAACTGCTTTTCGTCTGACTGCTCCCCTTTGGCCTGTCTGACAAGGTTGCACCTGGAAGGATCGGAGTCCTATTCCGCATAGCCCGCCGGATCAAAACAGTACACAAGCCCGACCACCTTGCCAGGGTAGCAGTATAGGTCGGGGAGAGATAACCCACTGGCCCACGACCAAGTAATGCTTGGGCATTCGTTTTCATGCCACCGTTATGCTGTAGAACCTGTTGCTCGTCAGAAGGGGCGCTTGCCAAGAATGATCACGGGCTATCATCCAGCCTAAATCGGAACTGGCTGCTGAAAATCAATAAATAATGCCATTTTCGCATATCTTGCCAACACCATCCATTGCATAGACGTTATCGAATCAGTCCGAATTCCCTATAAAATTGGTATCACTCAACCCAAGACATTTCGCCAGGATGTTTTGGTGGCCTCTGTATAATCTGCACTTACACTAACTAATCATAACTTGTATGTCTACATGATATTTGTTCATTCGTTACAACTTCCGCAGCACCGATGGTTCACGACCAGTGTAGCCAACCACCAGTGTGACATGACCTCCAGTCAAAGTCTAGTCCAGGTTCAATCAATTATGTATAGTCGCAATTCTGCTTTTTATGTCACCGCTGACAATCGCTTCGTGGATTTGATTATTTTCTCACGAGATGTTCTGATGAAACCTCTTTTACTGTATTGGTTTGAATTATCGAAAACTGATTTGGAAATTGTAGTGAGACTGATGAGTTAGTAGAAAGGGAAAGTGTATCCAATCGAGTAGTTCAGACAACCTGAATGCTACTTACAAGCGAAAGCGGTTGGGTGTCCAGATGGTGTAATTCAATCATGTCTAATGTGAAGTCGTTGGCGCAGAGGTTAACACGGTTGCTTCATGAAAACGTGACTGGAGTTCTGATCCCGGCCTTGACAAGGAATTGACCTTTTAATGAAAAGTTCTAATCAGAGCGAATCTCGAGTCTAGTGCTTCTTTTCTAAAAAGGCAGGCTGGAAAGTTTATCTGAATGTGAAGGTTGCGATCAAATGTGAGTGATGTTCGACTTGATAAAGACTGTATGCTTGAAAGGTATTGAGGTAGGCTGTTCCTCAGGATGGTTTGTCAGCTGCTTGGTTCAAAGATTTGGTGATGGCATCTTCGCACTGTTATTCTGAATTGAAAAGGTCTCAATTAACTGGTTACTTCTTATCAGCTCGCCGTGTAATTTTACACATAACGCGAATCAACGTCTTACAGGTTATCGACAGGGAACAAAATGTTAGGTAGCCCAGGGTTTTACTTAGTGTGTACACTCCACTAATAAACCAATGTGATCACAAAAAACGATCACATATTCTTTGAACGCTTACGGATTATGTGTTTTACACTTATATCCTGCCTATAGCTCTATTTACGTTCGTCTTGTAACTGAGTAATTTAAGTTACCGAAATTGGCTGTCACACCTAATTTGTCATTTTAATTCCGAATCATGCATTTGTGAATATCGGAAGTCAGCTTAGTCCGTGTTTGAAATGGGGTAAGCGGATAAAGAGTGTGGATATCAATCAGTGGACACGACATCCATCTGTCCACGTTCCTTTATCATCCTGAAATCCAAAGGTTTCCAGACTTGGTGAACGAAATCCAATACCAAGCAACAGTTTTTTTATAGTCCGAGAAAAACAATGGCATTGACACTTCCAAAAAGTGAACACAATATCTTCAGTTTTTGACATATAGGCATGTGGATCGATTAGCGTTTACGGATGACGTCAATTAACATAGCCTTCAATTACTCACTGTGTACAACACTTCTCATACAGCTGATCGGGCTTAAACTCACGAACGACGAGTTACATAGGTAGACGAAATTACTCATAAAAGAAGACAACTGTGTCATTATATCAACGATCTCAAGAACCCTTGTTTTTCTTTACTCGCATATTGTTCGTCACACTTGTAAGTAGTTGGCAGAAGTTTAAAACGGAAGTTTTCTGTGACCACTAGGCAGTTTAATCAGTTCATTCTAAGACTTAATTTAAACAGTTGAAGCACACACAAACACTGAAAAGCAAAACGACTTTTTTAAAGTTTGACTGTGTAATCGGGTCACCATTAAAATTTTTTAGGTTCATTTGAAAATGAAGTGTTTTATTTCTCCCAGTGACTTCTTCTCAAGATTGGACGCAGTAGTCACAAACTCCACACCCACTCAGTACAAGATGCTTTCACTCTAAATGCACGCATTAAAACTATAAACGTTTTTGTTTGCAGTATGTTGTGTGTAGACGTCAATTTTTTCTTTAAACTTTGTCAACTCGTGCAATCCAACGAGTTGTGTAGCTGACCACGAGGACCTAACCTACAATCTTGTACATTTGGCCCTTATTACCGCGCTACACAAATATCAACCCATTTGTGCGTACCCAGATTGCTCGTAGGACAACCCCACATTTCGCAAGCTATTTCATAACAATAAGTCGTAGCCGCCGGTCACCATAGTAAGGCAGTTTTGAGAGCCGCGTGTTCGTTTCACAATAACCTAAATATTGCAAAGCTGCCTATGACTAGTCGGTATAACAGCGCGTACATTTGCACCACGCTGACCGTCTGAACAGGACACACGAAGTATGAGCCACATCAGCGTTTCAACAAACCAGCCGCACGAAGGTTCATGCAACAGCATATAGGGTCTGTCCTGAAAAATCGATAATGCGACTTGAATATGCGGCCGTTGCGTTGTTAATTGGGCCCACGATCATTCAAACCATATTGTTCCCACTTCTGCTGTGTCAAGAGTTGCAGAGCAATACGATCTTAAGTTAGACCAGATTTTGGTCTTTAAATGAAAAACCCTGTCCATAAGAGATTGGTAGACAATTATGGCCGCCTAACTGTTCTATCTTCAATTTATCGAGTGACACATCCACTCAGATGAATAGCAGTTAAATAAGACTACCATTAAATTGGCTTAAACAGGGCTAGTGCAAACTATCGGCTCACCTCCGGCACGACGACGGGTTTCTCGACAGTAAAAAACTTGCCCGGGTCGGGCGTTTCGTTAGGAACCACTCTCAAACCGCTCAAGATGGACGATTTCTAACATTTCGTGGATGCCTCACCAAGCATCTGTTACTTAGGGAAGCGAACATAGTTCGGTATGACGGTTCTGGTGTATTTACATACTAACGCCATAATATTCTATGGGGAATCAACTTTTTTGGTACGAAACTCAATGGCAGATGTTAATAGATTCTTTAGAGTACTCTCATGGTATACGTTTTGAGGGGACTGGCCACATTGAATTTCAAACAAAGATTCTGTTCTTATGCCAGCCTAATGGAGAGGGGGCATTCCCGACTAGTATGTGTTAACAAGTGTCTTGTTCGACAGGACGACTCTCACACCTATGTTCCCAATGCCTTAAAAATGCAACTGATGCTGTGCGGACTTCGCAGAGGCTGCTCTGTGAACGGCACGGTAGGTTTGGAGCAAACAATTCAAAACATCTCAGTCAAAAGCGTACCAAACAGATGTTCTCAAGAACAATGGAAAGAGTAGTGTACCAGCTGCTTCCGGGATAAATCTACCCAAGACGACCAACCATGTCCAGTGACTTTTCCGGTCAAAATAATTCATTTTTTGTATTCAACGGGGAGACGGTGAATAATGCTTTCACAACATATATATTTATCCAGCCGGAACTGGACGTTCACGTAGGATAGGCCGCACTTTGAAGTATAAACTCATGAAACTGTGATTATTGGCTTTTGTGTGTAACAGACCACTTTACATACGGATGTATTAATCCACAGTTCCACTTTGCTGACGATGAATAATCTACCATTAACTACTGTTCGTGCTTATGAGCGACAGAAGTAATCTAAATTCGGCTGAAACTTCCAATTACTCAAGACTGAGAAGACCTTGATGATTGTTATTCACAAACCCCTCAGTGCTTCCAGAAGCAGTGGTTTTACAAATTAAGATGACAAAAGTAGTATTTGAGTATTGGTCAAAATTCTCCGGAGGCACAATACGAGTTTCGCGGCAACTGTGACTCCTCAGGTACATCGTGAATATCGATCACACATTCTGCTATGTGAAGGCACATACAAAATTCTGAATCTAACTTGTTTGCCAAATTGTCTAAAACGCTCTAGAGTTGAACGATTGATTACTTTTTCACTTTTAGCTCAGCCTCAAACTGTTTTCCTTTCTTCGAATTTTGTGTTCATTTTCTCAACATCTGTCAGTGCAGTAACTTGAAATTGAGGAAGAGGTTCATTTTTGTTCATCGCCTAAGTGGGACTGAACTGAAAAGTGTCCCAAAGCCCTATTTACGTCATAAATGATCCGTCCATCACTTTAGAGGACTTCAGTTGCAAGTTTTTAAAGTAAAACCCACTTACTGCAAACAGTTCATCGCTGCTGTGACATGCAATCCACATACTCAAATTAATCAGTGTAGAGGACAGGCTATCGTTACACACTCACACCGGCTTTACTGAATCACTGCAGTCACACAGACGGACACCAACGACTTTAATCCACACAGCAGCCAGCTACCGTGTGAACCAATTGTCCCCTTCACATCCGACTCTGTTTGTGTTTCAACGAAAGCCAGGAGTGGGGAAAAAATGAGCGGAATGCTACTTCAGCCTCTGTATATTCAATTCCTTTCATTCACTCTTACTTCCAATCTGCTGCTAGCAGGAAGAGAGCAAGCTTTTCTTCAGTCCCACCCTCACAAACCCTCTCGCATCAACCGCTTCAAAGCACTCGGGAGAAAATGTGAATCTTCATGTGAACCGAGACAGGTGTGCTTTCTGTTGAAGCCGATTCGTGATAGACAAGCATGGGACGATTTACGAGAACCAGCTCTACTCAACAAGATGGTTCACTTCGAAATCTTATTTGCCCCAACACTAACTCTGTCACCCACACCTCCTCGTTGTCTTGCCAGCAGATTGTGGGATATGGGGAAACACTGACTGGGAAACTAACGGAACGCAGGTACAGACAGACCAGTTGTTAACCGGTCCTTTTAGATTGAGTCTTCTTTGCACATTTCTGTGTATGCTTCCTGGTCTATGAGCACATCGGCTGGATACAGGAAGGGGTGAGAACGATTGACAAGTACAGCGGCTACTGAGATAAAGTGATAAGGAACAGGATAAAAGTGCCAGTTTAGAAAACGAAACAAAACACAGTAGCCATTTAAGACGTAACCTGAATCTTGGACAACGGTTTGATGGTTGAGGAACCATAAGAATGTATCAGGATTTGTTGCGTTGACAAAGTGCTAAACCAGGCTAGGGAATGCAAATTTTTATGAAAAATGTTCAACTCTGTGAAAACGCGTGACTGTCACTTGAGTACAGATTCTACAGTAGACCCAAAATCTTTCCATTCAACGTCTGAACATAGAGTCAACCAACATAGCTGGTTCCCAGGTGAATGTAATTCATTTTTTATCTGTAATGGTCATCAAATCGCAAAGTCTACAACCGAAGACCATTAATCTTCAAAATTACTAGCTGTCTGTTAAAAGCCTGTTTTTAGGTTCCAGTAAGAGTGCTTTTGTTTTCTCTGCCTTTGCAATAAGTATTTAATAGTTAGTAAAAAAATTTGATGTGTAACGATTTCCACGGTTGAACTCCAGTTCAATTTCATTTCACGCTTTGGCCAAGATGACCAAACACCCCATTTATAACTTATCTCAAACAAGGTGGCAGTCTGTGTAAATTACGACCTGGTTGTCCAGACGTAGATAGGGGTCTAAGTGATTTCTAAGACACATTGCCAGTTATGCCCAAAACCAATTGGCAAAAGAGACGAATTTTTCCGCGTGTGAGCAATTCTCACACCTGTGCTCCTAACTGAGTTCTGGTGAACTTGACCGCAAGTTCATTTGAAACCCATCATTCCAATACAGTTTTTCTGCAACCGAAATTAATCAAAGGTGAATATGTAAAGGCTTATCGAAACCTTATCAGGAACACAATAAAAATGACTAGCTCAGGGCAAACTATTCAAATAAATCTCATTGAAACGCATAATTCTTGGCTCTCAGTAAGCGGCAATTTGTTGAAAAGGCGAGTGTTTGACTTAATCGTGAATCTTTATATCGCCAGTGGCATAACAACGCGAGCGGTTCAAAAAAATTAGACACGAGTGGTAAACCCACTGCATTGCCACAAGTCCGAGTACTTCATAGCCTGCGTCAAATGGAGTGCATTTTTGTAAGTAGTCAGACGGCTGTGTCCAGAAAGTTTCAGTGAAAAACAAACATTCATGTGTTCAAATGTCCGTCGGATAAAGACTAAGCGTTGTACTGTTTACGATGATCCACTGGGTTTTATGCAGCTTGACACGACCAATACTGAGTGGACTGATCAAATAATTATTTGGGTGGGCTCAACTGGTGCTGGTTCTACGCATAAATGTCAATGAACCGCGGCGTCTAACTGATATAGGTCTTATTTGAAGGCTTGCGAGCAGGCTGTCTATTCACTCAGTTGTACGTGGTTTAGGACGGTAGCTTAATTTCATCCTACTAGCAAACATTGCAACTTGGAGGAAGCTTTGTGATCAGGCTGTTACGACTCGTTTTCACCTTTCTCGATTACACAGACTAAAGCGGATCGATTTCCTTATCATCTGTTTGTACTTTTGACGACTGTATTCTTCGTTAACCGTTTCATCTTAAACTGGGTGAGGTATATTCTAAGTGGCGAGTTAAGTCGTATTAGGTTTGTGAAAGTCCCCATACTTTAATAACGATTCGACAGTTAAACTGGAGACAGGTTTTAGCAAGGGTTACGTAAATCCACCTTGGTGGCAGCCTCAGTGAATTCCTTAGGATGGTCCGTTGTTTACAAAAAAGTATCTTTAGCATTTGTTGCTCTCCTTGGATCATAAGAAGCGTGCAAACATGTCTGGCTATGTAAAACACCGTTTTGACCAAACTACGTGTGTATGCAATTGAAGCCAAACCGAAGGTATTAGGTACCATATATTAAGTTGCGACAAACTAGATTTTGTAAAGCACCATCCTCATGTCTAGAAATGAGCATATTTAGGGAAATCTAAACTGTCGTTCGTTTCAGTCATAGGTCACCAATTTCATCCAGGGAGCTCATTCAAGATACCGCTGGACAAAACAAATCCGAAATTACTGACCTTCATCAGAGCGGTGGATATGCAGTCTTGCCAGCTTGCATTGTGTACGGAAAAGTGGTCAGTACAAATGATCGGGCTGCTGTGGTGATGATTATTGAATACTTGGTTTGAGCGCATGTGCGCCTAGTCATCGGTTCTCCCTATCTGTTCAGTGCATGTAATCTACATGTTTCAGGTGTGTATGAACGATGATCGCAAACGAAATGACAACATGTCAAATCGTTTGTCTTCTTTTTGTTTTGATGCACGGGTAAAAAGTAATTTTAAATTTCAAGATTCACTTACTGGCTAGTTGAGCTGTTTCAATGGATTTCGTTTCAGCTGCTGTATCATGTTTTATGTAACCTGTTGAGCTCCTCTGCTAAACAAGCATTGTACATTCAAGTTGACCAAAATACGTGATTAGCACAACATATTTTCTGAAAATTTTGAAACCAACCACCACAGTTGAAAGTTGCATTGGCCATAATTAGAATTCAAGATACATATACTGCGCAAATTATGCATTTACTAGACACTCACTTTATTCACGGGAACCTCGATTCAGAATGCAATGTGTGCATTGACAATTGCAAAGAAACATGTGTCTGGTCATTCGTCCGTTTCTGTTGCATACAGACCGTAATAATAGACAGTTTAGTATCATAGACACTTGGGAACAATGGCCTAAACAGGTTATCCTCGAAACTGGTCATTCCGACTAGAAGAAACTTTCTAACCAGATTAGCCAGTTGACAGTTTGTCCAGCTGAGAGTAGGTTTGAATTTGTCTATTACATACCTTGCCATCCACCCCCTGCATCAGTCCCCTGCGTTGGCTACAAATACTGTTTTTCAGAAGTAGCAAATTCAGAAGTAACTTGTGGGTAGGTTAGGTTGAAGAACACAAAATAGTCACTTTCTGACTCCGTTTTGTACAAATGTTAGGTTTTCAGATCGGTCCGCGCATGGGTTTGGGAATCGTGCGCTTGGAATGGCACAAGTACAACATATCACCAACGTGTATACATGTAAGTATACACACAAAAATGCGTCCGAGAATAAACCCAGCCCGATAACGTTCTCATCTGCTATCTGCATGTAGCAGTGTACAATGTATAGTTGACATTTGTTGCAAACATAAGTTACTCAAATGTCCACTTGTTGACTGTCTGTCTCAAATAGAAACCACCTTGTTTCCTCCCCTATCCTTCAGGTCGTTGACACATGTTAGCGACCAGTATACTCCACCGGATGGTAAACTTCTAGAATCTGAGTAGTTCCATTGCTCACAAGAGTAACAAAGACGTAAAGTGCTCGTAACCGCAAAGTGAGAACAGAAGTAGACCGTACAAAACCAGCACATGAAAGATGACTTGATTTGAAGCCTGAAAAGTAAACCCAGTTAGCCAGTTGTGCAATACGGCTAAGTATATCATACCTAATTAAAATGAGGGTCCCATTCATTCACCTGGGTTGACTCGAGAAGAGCTGGAAGTATCTTATTCCTAGGAGATTATGGAGTTGGGGGGTGTTGGATGAAAAAATCGCTGATATTTGAGCGCAGCGTTTACGCTGCACCAATAAGAAGTACTCGGAGAGCAGCTGCGAGTCCACTGTGATTCGTGAAGTTATTTAAGCTAAACAATGAAGAGGAATTTGGGTGTCAGTTCCTATCAGGCTTTTCGAATAACATCCACAAGTTGTTGGGTCTAATGATTAGAATACATTTTTCTAGTTCCAACCCACACAGAATTTACTGTCAGTTGATCACATCGAAAGCGTTTTAGCAACATAGTACGTTCGAATGGAAATGACCACTCTGAAGCCTCGGTAAATCGCTTGATATATATTCTAATTATTGTATGTTTTACCGTCACTAAGTAACTTTGTCCGATAAGAAATTTCTGATGTTAGTATACTCTGTCAACACTGGTCCCCAGTTATTCCCTTAAACCAATAAACATCCAAACTGTCTTTCTTCTCATCATAACTGGCTATAAATAGTGGGACGCAAGACATCAAGCCGACTGATCAAGCTGCCTTTATATTCACCCGAATTGTATGTTAGAAAAGTTAAACACTATTTTGTCCACGTTCGGAGGAATCCGCAGAAATGTGTCGATCCCCGAAAACGGGAGGTTAAACCTTGCAACTGTCCTTCATTTTTGGGCCTAAGAAATTTTCCTGGCAAAAGTTTGATAAGTGAAACTTGCACGCCAGGCTAGGGTTATCTAACAGATTGAAGTTGGACATATGCAGTGCAGAAATAGTTCAATTCCGATCGCAAGGCATAAAATTGACAACAGCAAAGAATCTTAAACAACCAGTAAACGCTTTAAATTTTTGAATGTACAGTTACCAAGTCATCCAGCCGGAAAACTCTATTTGAATTGTACCTTGTATTCTACAGAACAGATACAAGTTAGAGTTATCTTGTGGTAAGTACACTTGGTGACCTGCTGATAATTATTTTTGACTGAAATGATAGAGTTTCCTCACCAATAAAATCACATTGAAATAAGAAAAATTATAGATGTCCGGTTTTCTTTATCAATTTCACCAACAACGGAAGTAGACACACACGTAAGTAAAATGTTGCTTATTCTGTTCACTTACTCAATATTTACTTGTGTGACAGCAAAACAAAATATAAAGATGAGTTTTAGATGACATGATTTACTACCGCTCTCATGAGAGCGAAACTCGAGTCTAGTGCTTCTTTTCGAAAGAGGCTGGCTGGAAAGTCTATCTGAATGCGAACGCTGCGATCAAATGTGAGTGATGGTCAACTTGAAAACAAACCAAATCCCCGA
>QNGE01002707.1:47413-68742 GCA_008508345.1 Paragonimus westermani
GTTTCAAGCGCGATTGTTGCTCACTTGACCGACTCCAATCATTCTGTCAGTAAGAAAGATGCTTTTCGGATTGTCTACCGAGTGCCAAGGAATCGATCAAAAATGGTGAGATTTCGAATGTTGACCGTTGCCGAAGCCATCAGCATCCGATTGCGCAACACTGACCTCTGCGCTCAGAAAAAGTTCGTGCGGACACTTAACCTCCTCTGGCCCACAATCAGTCAAGCCCATGATTTGGAACAGTGATCACGTAACTGATAACGAACACGTCGTCCTTGATTTGTATTGACCGTTTTTCTGACTCACACTAGTCACTTTTTCATATTTACTGTGTTGTCATTAGCCTGATGATCAAACACAGAAAAAAACAAGTCTTGTTCGCTACTCTGTCGTTCTCATGACTTCAATGGGTATTTTCGACCGAATCTATCAGTTAGCTGCATGACTTCTACCAAATTAGATACAAAGCCATACTGGAAGTCTGAATCGTTCACGTCGTTACGCAGTCATTCCACCATACATTCGATGTTCACCAGATTACTCCTGGGATGGATTTCCATGGATTTTTCACTCAGCAAATCGAGTTCGATGGGACTGTTTTCAGTGTTTTGAACAGATGAATGACTAAATTAGCCACCGATGTACACAAAAGTCGTACAGACAACGCTTTCAAGGACGTCAACAGCAACATCAGTTACCCTGAGTAGCTTCCAAATGTGAAAATGCACCATGCCCGAGCGAGGTCAGCGATGTTGACAGAGGGCTGGAAATAAACTTATCCATTGTTCTCCGCAACACTTTAGACAGTTAGGTTTACCAGTTTTAGGCACGACATCCTTCACATCTTTTTGAGTATCTTTTCCATATTTTTTGATGAACACTGAAGGTAAATTGGGATTTCCAGCAAACGGTTGAAAAATGTCTATACTCGAATGTCATTCTTTCTAACGCTTTGATTCTTTTGTTCAAGTAGTGCAAACTCTTGAATCAGTCGGATGATTCGCTGTTACAGAATGAGCGCTCTATGCTATTAAACTGTTACAAGTAGGTTTTAATTAGTTTCAGGAAGACATCTTATTTTCTTGCGAACAACACAAGTGATCGGAAGCTGTAACACAGACTCAAACATGTCCATCACTAGTAACATCTCTCCAATTCGGTTCATAATCCCGACAACTCGCCGGTATTCGATTGATATAGTGTAATCTGTTGACTAAAAACAGCGTGCTTGTTCTTTCTGGTGATAATTTGTGAATGGTCTACTCTGATCGTTCGATGGTTCATATTCACTAACAAACGAATGTCCAGTGATATGAACTGTAAAATAAACTGTCGCAGTCTACATCGTAGCTTTCAGTGTTCTTATGAATAGCTTATTACACACATTCACGCAGTAACGGACGCTGACTAATAGACTTGACAATAAATTAGATGCGAACGAGTTTCATGTCCTTTGTTGACAGTGATCTTTTTGAAGGGAGAAGTAAGAAACAGTTTTCTGCACAATATATCTCTCAGACACATTTCGTTGTGTATGGTCAAGTATACATTACAGTTCATAGGCTTATATAGCAAAGCGCAACAGAACTGTAGAGCAAAACGAAGAAATCAATGACCACACACATGCACAAGTGAACATCAGTTATTAGAGCTGTCTGGTACTGATGAACAATTCTTTCTGCACACAGAGGGAAGTGACTTCCACTTGTTAATTACAACCGCCTTCACGATCTTTTTATCATTTACCCTGGATTTAAGTGTTCATTGTTTGTATGAAATCTCATGGTACTTCTGTATCGAGCAAGGACAGCGACTTACCAAAGAATGACAAACACTTCAGTGATATCGATGGTTCAGGCAGAAACCGAACCAGCATTGGTTTTGTTTGGGAACTCATCAGGTTGAGGAATGTCTGACCGAAATACGAGTTCTGTTTTGAGGGCCAAGTCCGGTAAATCATTGATGCTAATAACATTGTTTTCGACCGAACAATGCACATTGGTGTTGTTTTATCTACCAACACTATGGTTTAAACATGCATGTTCATCCACTTCAGCCGGCCAGTTTTCACCAGCTATGGTGACATGATCTCGAAGTTAGTAGGATGCGACGAATTCGTCACGTTCACTCTGAAACCTAGTGGACAAGACTTTGATTTTCGACCGGAGAGCATGTGGTTCTAATTCTAGTCCAACAGTCACTTTCTCTGACGGGCAATCGAAACGAGGATAAGACCGGCCCTAGTGGTGTGATAGCTTGGGAACAGGCAATGCTTCTATTGGTATGACAACAGTGCCTTGCGCATGTTGCTTCGGTCACTCAACGCTGGTCGATAACCTAAGATGAAGTGCATCCATCCAAACTAACGATGTTGGTTGTAGTCATACGGACACAGTGAATTAAGCAGTTTTCGTGATCTTTCATTTGTACAGTATTCCAACCAGAACAAATAGAACTGGCTACATTACGTAGGTTACTCACCTGTGCTGCTGAAGAGAGGAATGGACGGGAACAGTTAACATCGGTTATCTCATTAGGACCTCACTTAAAACTGGCACGGTTCATGTTCATTTATGTACAGGGTTAGAAGTCACTCACTCACCGTGAAAAGAACAGTTAATTGCGTTAGTACAACTCGCCTCTCATGATCAGTGAATAAGGCGACAGCTGATGGTTATCGTTAATTCAGTCAACTAACAACTCACACAGCGGAACACAGTTTTGTCGAGTCAGGAATGTTGGCCGAAAGCTACCAAAGGTTAGCGAATTTGAAGACTGACTGCTGAGCTGAATGTTTGTCACAGGAAGTCAGATGACGAAGTGGGTGTGAGAAGCTACAAGAGCAACTAAATCAGCTATCGCTTGAGCACTCTCACACTGTAAAGTGGCGGTGGTTAAGTTCGAGCATGGCAGACTAATTGGCCTACTGGAATAAGTGAGTCCTTTTGATTCAAACGAGACGTGGTTCTATCCACAAGGTTTGTAAAGTTAATCACAACTACTATTCTTCCTCCATGTAGCAGACCGACCGATACAGCCCTGTTTGAGGGCTTGGGTAGTTTTATAACGAAAACCTCCTTAGTAGTGCGAATTCATACTGATTACTTTGCTGTCTGACTGTGTGGCTTACTCGGGGCATCGTGACCAGTTAAACGGAATGGTCGCATATATGGCTAGTTAGTGTATCGATTGACCTTCGGGAAAGGAACGAGATTCAGCAGGGATGTCGGACAACAGGTGCACAAAAATAAAATTTTAACGAAATGAAAGCTAGGGCAATGCTTCGTTTCATTTCAGGCCCCAGTTGACCAAATGGATTTAATTGACCCTGACAAAGTTTCCCACACAAATATGGACACATGGTCTCCTTTGACTAACCTCTTTATACAAACCCGTCAGATTTTTGTATCTAAGAGTGCACAGCAAAAGTTCGGTTCTTATAATACTCGTTCGAATCTTTTAGACTCAGCCTTGCTTGTAGATTGGCTGTTTGTGATTATGGATATGAAAGTCATAGCTCCCAATCTGAGAGTTCGAAGGTTTGCTAATGTTATCATTCCGAAAATACCTTTCGTTCTTCGAGGTACGAAAGTCCGATGAAATGGCTAGAAAGACCATGTGAATAAAAAGGCTGTGATCGATTCTGAGTGTTATTTAATTAATATCAGCCAACCCCCTACTTTCGACTGACTATCGATAAATTGTTTGACAAGTTCAATGAAGGTAATGATTTGAACTTGAACAAAAACTCCTAGCCGTATGATCATCGGCTGAAGCCGACAGGAAGGCTTTCTTTCCAGACGATCAATTAGCAAAAACATTACTCGTTGAAGAATATGACTAAGTCTTGATATGTGGTAGTAGTAGTAGTAGTAGTAGTAGTAGTAGTAGTAGTAGTAGTAGTAGTAGTAGTAGTAGTAGTATCGCCGTGATCAACACAGCTACTTCATGACAACATAAACATGAGTTTAAATCCCGGCGGTGTTAAGAATGTGCATTATTGCGAGCAAAATCAAAAGTGAAACTTCTATCAGTTACATCTTTTCGAAAAAAAAGGTAAACTGAAAATTCTACCTGAATGTGAAGGCTACGGTCGGTTATGAGCTGAGTTCTATGCATAAAAATAACGAATGTGGAAGCAGGGATTAAGTACCGGAACTTGAACAGGAATAATACACAAATTCTGTTTTTACCAATATTTGTTCCAATCGCATCACCAAATAAGTGAAACCTAGTCGGCCTACAAGTTGTTGGCCAGAGCTAGAGTTCACTGCATTAACCAGTAAGAAATGGTGTTCCGAATGCATAAAAGAGTGGAATTTGATATAGGAGGTGTAGCTGCTCACTTGAACGCCCAGAAAAATGGATACAGTGTGTAACGTCCACTCAATATTATAACACACTCAACTAAAACTATCCAAGACAGTAAGTGAAACATTAGGAGATGTTTGTAGGTTGGGAGGATTTGACTTGCAGTATCTTACACAATATTTGTGAACGAACTTTGCAAAGAAGCAATATCTCGATGCAAGCCTTCTTGAACGTTCCCCCAATCAGCCTCTAGACCAGAAATTCTGTTGTAACTCTAGGGCATGTAAGGTGAAGATGACGACTTCTCTCTCATTTGAAGCAAGCAGGTTTTAGAAAAACTGCTATCTGTGTGGTGTTCTAGATTGTCGAGCATTAGATAAATCACTAACCCCTAGTTATCTCTCGAAAGTGAGCAGGAGTCAGAGCACAGCAGTTCTCAACTTCACGGTGTGTAAAAAGTTACTTGAGCTGCTATGCTTCCAGTCTGGTAATTATTGTTCATCTGATTTCTGGCATAGTTCTTGATTATTGTCTTCAGACTCTCAAGGTTAATGTGGGTTCATTCTATTAAACATTCGCTGTAACCCGAACCAATTCTCGAGGTTCGCGTACCATTTGAGACGACGACATTAGGGGGAAATTCAAAGCTAAACTGAAGAATACATACTGACCCTGTTCTCTGTAGCTTGAAAGATGGCAAACTAGATCTATCAGCCCTGGCGTCTAGTTTGGAGACAACGCAGTGGAAGCAAATATACACATATCGCGGGCGAGAATCAAACAGACTATAGCGAAAAGGTTGGCTACCCTTCTTCTTCCTGTTCTATGTGCCGTCAACAATACATGAGTGGATGACAGTTTGCGATATCTGTCCTTGTTTCCGTGATTAAAGTCGGAATCCGTCTGTCACAATAACGGTACACATACATATTACCACAAAAGCACGCACTGCACCACTTTGTGGTTTCACTCCCTCTGTCACACATACAGACACATCGTATTCGGTGTCAACCCTGAGTCCTAAGATATGGAGGTTTGTATAAGTAGAGCCATCTGCACCATTGCCAACTGCTGCTGTTTGACCAAATTTTAGGCTGAAAGGAAAGTGGAATTCCAATCTTTTGGGGACACCAAATAGAGAGACTGATTATTTAAAGCGGAGGAGCAAACACATGGTACGAATGTATGAATGGAGTTTGAATGAAAGAGCAGACGTTAGTGCACATTTTACAGAGAAAAAAAAGTAAGCACGGACTGTAATTCTACCTAGGAGGTCAAATGTTACCTTTGGCGCATATTGTACAAAGTAAGCTGTAGGAAAGAAAAGACAGCCTTCAACCACAGCTCAGATTTTCGAAGGCAGAAAGTGTGGTTACCAAAAACGGGATGGATCGGCAAAGCTAGGTATAGTTCAGAAACTAACTGGGGTAAAAAGACCAATATAGATTCATAAGCCTCTATCCGCAGACTCAGACAAGCGACTTCATTTTAAAGAAAAGGTTGTTGGACACATAAACACAACATTCATCAAATTTCAGCCTTCTTACTGCTTTTATTGTTCCGATTAGTGAATTGCCCTCATTTCACAGACAATTTGGACAAATAACGCTGGTGTTCCAATCGGTGAACGCAACCAGTCACTATCACTCGTAATACCTCTCCTCAGAAACTGGGTAGGCCAGGCCACTTATAACCACGAAGAAGAATGCGGTCCAAAGTGACCAACCTATTGACAACTGTTGCTCTGTGCCCAACCTGAGTCATCTGTTGAATGTCATGTATACCAGGTCAGTAAAGTGGGGTCTGTGTAAAGAGTGGTCGGTCACCTACAATTGATTGAATTCCCCTGTTAGCTATCAAACTATCTAATTCACTCTATTCTTGGAGACCAACCGGGAGAAATAACTCATTTCCGGCTACCATATATTTGTTTCCTCAGCGGTACTTGTTACCCATTACATGCAAATACATGCACGTACCTGTCGTCAGATATCTGAGGAAATCTCACAAATCTCACTCTGAGAGGTCACCTTTCACAGCCTTAGAGTAACAGTACTTTTCCGGCTGTCTAATGTCTCATAGAGGTACTACTCTGTTACCAAAACTGAACTCAGTTAGTAAAAATCGTCATGTTCTTTTTTCATTCCTAGTTCCCTGTCACTACTTAAGCAACTCCACCATCACACGAACAGGTCGACAGCTCCCTTAATCTCACTGTGCAAGCTGAGATCTCGTTAGCCAAAAGACTCTTGGTGAAACACGCCGAACTTCGAGATTACGACGCACAATAAGCAATATAAACAATCTCGCACAATACGCGATCATTTAAACTGATCAACTAGGTCAAACGTGAGCTGAAAATTGTCAATATAAAACGTTATCAATGAATACAATTCTATTGAAAGTGAGAAGGTTCAAAACAGCTAAACAAAATGATCCTAATGAGTGGCGTTGGTGGATTCCAGCGTGAACTGTTTGAGAAATCCTGCCGGGGCAGTCGATCCCCTGAATCATTTGGTGGATTCCATATGAGACAGTGGGACGGGTGGGTGACCGAGTCCAAATGTGAAATTTCCGAGCTCCTGGTGTGGCTTCGTAGCTCAGCTGGTAGAGCGCTTGCCGCGTTGAGGCATGCTGTGTCTGTCGCTGGTTCGAATCCAGCCGAAGCCCTGACTTTTCACAGTTGGGTCTCATCTAAAAAATGATCCTAATTTGGAGTAAAAAGCCACCGTCCTTTACCTGCCGAAGTTCCCCACACACTTACGCAAGAACTAAAATTTATTTGATTAGCTTTCGATAGTTTTGATTAACCGATATTACTTCCACAGTGACAAGAATAATTTCAAAAGAAAACACGAAACCCACGGGGTGACCGAAGAAATAATGAGTAGTTTGGATTATCTGCACACATTGTTTTCAGATTTATTGGAATAAAAAGCTGTGATGCCCGTGGTTTAACCAATTCACTGTAGCCTAGTTTGCACATTCAATGTGACGCATATAAGTCAGACGAGCTGATCAATTCTACCGCTCCATTCTAATATTAAGGCGTGCAAACCAACGGCAATAAACATAAGTATATTCCATTAGAGCCCTTTAATTGTTCCGAGAAACACTGAACTATGCGCTAAAAGCACTTACCAGATCGTGCGTTTTCTTCGCTTTTTCCGAATGTTTGCTTCGTAAACCGTCTACGTCGGACCTTGAGTGGTCCACTTTCAGTTTCAGTTATCATGTTTAGAGATATTTGCTATCATCTTATTTCTGCACTTGGCGCGCACTCATTCATTATATTCGTACGGTCAGAATTTTACAGAGTCGAGAGGATGGGCATAAACGGGGACATGAAGATACCAGTGGTATTCACCCCTTCTGCTCCAACTCGGTGGCTCAGCCTACTCCAACCGAATTTAGGCACGCGTTGAACAGCAGCAGTGATGAACGGAGGGACGCGTGGTAGGACAGAAAGTCAACGGGGTGAGGCAGTGTTAAGTCGACATTATACTGTGGCATGCGAGCATACATACGCTCATTCCCAAAAACGTGTGGGCGGTAAAAGAATCGGACCAACGACACAAACGAGTTGACTGAGCAGGTACACGGTCGATGCGGTCAACTTTTCCTAATAGTCACGCAGAGAGAAAGAAAGAAGGGCTGAAAACTTGTTCGCCTCTAAGCCATGATTGGTCGGTCGCACGACCATACAGTCCCACCGACATGTACCGCCTACTATGTCAGCCTAAAGGTTCCGCTTTGAAAAATGGACGCTGAAGTAAAATAACACATTTGGTTGTTCAATCTGCCGACATTTTTATATCGACGAAACTGAGTAGTGTTCCAATAAACCAAATTTTCGTGTAGCTTACAGGAAAAGGTAAATTCTTCTGTCTACTTGTTCTAGTAGTTACCATACTGTTCAGTGATGATTATGCCTGATTTTTAAAATGGCAGTGGCCACATAATATGTTTCAAACGCTGTCTTGCTCATAGTAAACCGGACGTAAAATTTGGTGAAGGTTGCAAAACATGATACTTGCACGTAGTGTGTTTTCATCGAGAATCATCAGGAACTGGTCGTTGATCATATCTTACCTTGAGTGGATGTTTCATGTTGTGGTGGTTTGGTTATTGACGATAAAAACAATTAATCCGGTATTAAACCTTTGGAAATGAGACCAGAGCCACTGATCACGTGAACATTAGCGAATGGAAGGAGTTAACCTCATCAGCGGTCGTTGGTAGTGTCCAACGTCTTAAAGGAAGTGAACGGAACAGTGTATCAAATGCTTAGGACAATTGAAAATTAAAACGATCGGTCAGTTTCAACCAAGTATCAGCAGTTGACAAGCTAAGCAAATAGTGCATATTTTGAAGTTCTAAAATGATTGCCTTGTATGACACCAGTTAGTTTGGTTTCACGGACGTGTGTCATTCATATGTTGACAGAGAGACACAAACAAGAATGTTTGACTTGTGTAAGGAAATGGTGTGCTTGTGCACTTCATCACTGAGATTGGGCAGGTTAGACATGAGTCTAGATTTGGGCACAGTAGATGTCATAGTCATCTGAACCTCTCACGGGAGAAATTTGAAACACTGTTGTCACACTTGATGATAATGATAGCACAGAAAACGGTCCATTCCTATGTGTCAAGCGGTCGGTCTAGTGAAGGATGCAAACTTATCATCGTTAAGTGAATGGACAATCATGAGAACAATTAATTTGTGTTACAGACTCATCGGTCGTCGGCTTCCACTTAGGCAGGTAGACAATACTATTGAGGATCATCGATTCATTGACTTGCGTAACGGTGATACTCTACTGTGACTGGGGATATCTCTAGTGAGTACATGTGAAAAAGATCACTTTAATATCATCGTTTTTCTTGCATCAAACTTAGTATTACAAGCGTTCGTAAACAGCCTTGAAGAGGACAACCAACAAAGTTATCCATAGAGAGGGGAGACAGTCTATTGAATCAGCTCGTTCCGTTGAAATGTGATGAATAAACTGTAGCACTTGTTGAACGATGAGTTAAAATCCACTCCATAATTCGTAGGATGGCCGACAAGAACCTCAGCTCTCAACACAACATTTGAGTTCGGACTGGAACCCTGTTGAGCCCACCAATTGAGGTCAGACAGAGGTAACTCTGAGAGAAGAAGGTCGACATGCGAGTGAGCCAGACGGTTCTGTCTGAAAACAAGGTTTTATATCTATCAATCGTGCTGTACGGCACTGATGCGTGAACTCTGTATCAACCTGATGTGCAGTATCTGAGCCACTTCCATCTGCATTGCATAGGACGCATCTTAAGAATTCGGTAGTAGGATGTGGTTATGAACACTGAAGTAATGCGCTGAGCAGACACAGACAGGACTGAAGCTATGATGGTGCTCAAACAGCTTCGTTGTCTGAGAACAGCCGTAAGATGGCCAAGGAACGGGTTTCACAACAGGTGCTATGCGGGCAGTCAATGACAGGTGAGTGAAACACGGGTAGTCAAGAAAAGCATTATTCTGACGTTACCCAAGTGAGTATTCCGCGTTATAATATAAATTTCAAGCCACAGGAGGGCGTACTCTTGAGCCGGACCGTCTGGATGAATGTCATCGGAACAAACGGCCGAAGTTTTAACGAACACTAGTTGCACGATCGTTATTTCACAAGACACTGGTTATGTTACCGTGACCACAGGCATTTTGGCGACTGCAGCGAAGAATGCAGTGACCGTTTCCACTAATATAAAATCAACTTAATCACGGTAAACCATCAGCGGAAAGACGAGGAGCGTGTTAGAGGAAAGCAGATTAACTCGTGCCCGTGTCTGTTTACATATGTTTTGGTATGCGTCAGCCAGCGACTCTCCTTGTCTAGTAAACCGCTTGGTGAATTGTATGCTGAACGTTTTGTCAGGTTCTTGTTTCAAATTTACCTTATGGTTTTCACCCTCATCCTATCTAGGCTGTAGTAATGTGTATTCCTATAGTGAACTATTTCATTCTTTGTATTCTCGATATCCTTCTCAGTTTAGCTCTTGCCAGTAGTGTATTTGTTCTTTTTCCGAGAGATAAGGGTTTCAGATTCATACTAGCCTACAACATGGTCATGGATAATTGACCGGTTAGATTATAAAGGCCTCCACCCACATCCCTTCTGGTCTTAGTCGTTCAGGTTCGCAGTGGATACGGGGTATGTGAGTGGGGTTAGGATAGTATGCAAGCTTCATTTGGCTTCGGTCACTGAAGCAAACCAACCTGGGGATAGTGTGGTTGGATTTTCAACGAACCAACTGTATCACTAAAATTCGAAGCAATGACGAAACACTTTTTGCCCACTGTACTCGCGTTGCCAAAGGCTGCATACAAAAATAATGGTAAATGTGAATTTACCGCTCGACACAACTTTGCGGTGTTCAGCATAGCAAGTGTGTGTCACTCTTGTCTTCATTGTGGCCTCGATTATTTTCCAAACACTTACGAGGTAGAAAATGAACTTACTGCGGGCAAATTTTTGTTGCAATAAGTTAAATGCGTGTAATGAGCTTGGTTCTTCTATAAAATGCGTTTCACAAGTCTTTCTCTATGAACCAACCAAAAACAGAAATGTTTATTCCAATCTTAGGCCCAGGTAGAATCGTATAAAGTAAATTGCGAAATGAGTTCAGTATGTGGAACATTTTGTATGTTGGTAGTTGTAAAGGAATGATCGCTATCAAGATTTATGTTGTGATCCCGCGAAATTCGTTGGTTTTCACTTCTGAAAAATAAATGATCCTTAGTTTCGTTTATGTCAGTTGTGGTGACCATTGTAAAACCTGAATGGAGATTTCTTCACAACTGTCAAACAGTTCCAGTGCTTTGTATTTGACAAGCAGATCCGTGGGTGAGTATCTGCCATCCTTTAATTCCATGAGAACTGCCATCTGCATGAATGACGCGGTGAACAGTTCATGTGTTCACAAACACAAAAAAACGAAGCCCAAACTGTGCATATTTTGTTAAGAAGCACGTTTCTATTTAGGGAACTTTACCTAAAACTACCAGCGAGGAGAAGTTAACTTGAACTCTATTCTTAGGGCAGAACTTACTGATCTTGAGCAACCGGAACTGACTGTGCAATCACGGACTTCAATTCGGACAGCATCACCATATCTAATGACATTGCAACATTATCTGTCTGCATTTCTACTTACGGGCCCAGCGAGTAATTCGCGTTGCCTAACGATTTCTTCAATTTATATCAGATTATAGTTCTGCGTCTGCGGAATGGCAATCGGAAACAAGGCTGCCTTGTCAGAAGAACTGGGAATATTTCTGGAGTTTTGTAACCTTAACATACTATGAGTAGCACATGGATCAGCTTTTTTTACAGCGTTGTCTCGCTCCATCAGTCTAACGACTGAGAAGGCCGATTTTCATTAATCACTAATGTCTTAAGGTCTTTCTCAGCACTTATTTAATTCTAATCGTCAGCAAAACTGGCCAACTCGTTCGTTCGACGTTCAATATCAAACTATAATTCTGGCTGCATTGTCAGGAAATTCCTTTGTACCAAATCAAGTCATTTTTATTTCCGTGCATTACTTCCGACAGCCATTCATGATTTCTTCTGTGTGATTTGTGGCTTTGTATGGCTACAGTAATTAAAGTAAATGTCATCTGTTGACATTGGTGAGCCATGTTGAATGGAATTTTGATAAAGGATGTGCTTGGACATTAGGTAATGCTCAAATGGCATCTCTGTCCAGCGATTTTTGAGAAGAGTGATTCTTGGAACTCGAATAAAGATAGTCCCTAAGTTTCAGGTTGCTGATTTCATAGTCACCACCCGCTGGAAAGGAAAATGTATTTTAACCTCTGATTTCCAATTTGTTCGTTGTCTTAGAAACCCCCCACAAAGTTGGCCAAGCATGGTTTGTTTCCGTTTACCAGCTGACTGGCTGCTAACGTGTATTGAAAGTGCGTCACATAAGTCGATAATTTCGAGAATCCCGACTCCAAAACAGTGTCAGTTGTGCACTTCACTGCCCACCCCCTATGGTAGTCACGGTTGGGTCCCCCTTTTCCGCTGAGATAACGCTGGTCATTTTGTTCGACAAAAGGTGGAGCTGAGGGAGGAAGATTTTTTTAGCTGACATCTCAAAATCTGTGACGAAACCTTTGGCTAATTCTTCAGGCTGTAACTTGGCAGTTTAGTGTATGGCTTGGAAGTAATGAGCAACAGTAATTCTTTCTCATATCCAGTTCTTCTTTTGAATAAACGCACTTATTATGCACACCAAATCTACAGTGAGAGAATCTGGAGATAGCAGCAGTTTTGGCTAGGCCTCCAACTGTTACACACACTTATATCTAAAATCGTAGCTTGTGATTGTAGAACAAAAAAACTAACAGGTTCGTTTTCACAGTATTGATCGATGAATAGATTGGGAATAACACAATGTTACGAGCAAGTTGTAATACTCTGCGTTTTCACCACCTCGGATGGCCTTCCTCAGGAGTGTTGTAATCGATTACAACACTCCTGAGGAAGGCCACCCGAGGTGGTTGAAACGTAGAGTATTGCAACTTGCTCGTAACGTTGTGTTATTCCCAATTTGTTTATCAATTAGTGATTTGCACTGTAGTCAACCTGTAAACGTGCAGGGTTTGATTCAACAAGACTACCGTGATGTTACTACATATGGATAAATTGGGTTCATTTCTGTCTCGGAAAGTATTTTGCACATGATTTTCGGAGGTTTTCTTTAAATCAGGTATCCTCAAAGTGCTTCTTGTGTACGATCTTCCATGAACACGTTGAGTAACGCGTAACGACAAATCAACGATCCCAAGTAATCAAAACAAGACTGAATCACAATGCCACACCACTCCAAAGTGTATGAGCAGAAAACCTCAACAGTTTCCATCGACAGATCGTTCCCGGGAAATGGATTGTAATTTGATGCCGAACAGGCTAGAGTTGAACTATAATTACATAATATAAGATCCATACCCGACTGAAATATTCCGAGCAGTCAGGAGGTGAAAAAAATAACGAGAACGAGTCGAAATCCAAAAAAGTAATACGTGCAACATTAAGCAAAGCACAACAATAGGTAACTGGTTATTCGTACAACTGCTAAAGCTTATTCAAGTTAACTCTCAATCAATAATGAGGCGAAACGGAGAAACACCGGTAAATCCAACAGACATGAGCTTTAGCCAATAGGAACGATACTGCATCAGTTGGTTACTTAAGAAAAGTAACTCATTCCTCGTCTTATACTTCAACCAGGATGTTTTGTTTAGCGTACTTTGTATGGTGTTTGTTCAGACCAAGTCAAAATGCTACATTTAACTCCGAAGCATTCTGTATTGCATTGCTCATTGTTTGTCCAGCCTTGACGTGACTTTTCGTCATCTTCTTGCTTTTCCCACACAACTTCCTTCGGTCCTCACAGACAGCGCATGGCTTTGCCTCCGGAGTCTTTTGGCAATCGCTCTCTGTTACATTCAGCTGAGTCTGTTGACGGGCTAAACTCTTCCATCTTTTCAAATCGGTCAGTTCGTGCTCTTGTGACCTGATGTGATATAGAAAATGCAAAATGAATCGGTGGTCACGTAAGATTTGGCCACAACACAATGAGGTCACAGTCGATGGCTGCAATGCTGACTTCACACATCCTGTTTTATAGGCACCAAATGTTTATTTGACTGGTCAGTATTGGACCAACCCTTCAGCTTGCTGTTAATATATGATAACCAAGGATAGTAATAAATATTTGACACGTCTGTTTTCGTGCATTCTTCTTCTATCGTATTATTCAAACGAAACGCAGTCCAATGTTTTCTAACAAGGTTTGCTGTTTTGATGCAAAATGATTATTGTGGACTTGATATTGAGGGCTTTCTTAATTACAGATGAGAGTTGGTTGAAATGTCTTGGTTGCCGCAAGTATTCATATGCAAACTGTGACCATACTCAGGCCTTTAACACCAAGCCCCGCATGAGTCGACCATAACAGACAATAGAACGGTTGACGAAACGGCGGATAATGGGACAACAGCTAATGACACAACAAGTAACAGAACAACGAATAATGACAATAAACAACGAACGATGGAGTACACACGATTAACTTGGAAGTTCCTAGCAAACCCAACTGTCCGAGGCTGATACGTGAAGACAGAAAGAAGATTGGCCTTCGAACAATGCTTTAGTTTGTCGTTCAATCCTAAGACAACATGGGCACAAACTCGTTCATTTTTATGGGGTTTGCGACCAATAGGAAAGCAAGAGCAAAGACTGGGCCAAACAAAAATCCAGACTGCAGCGAGGCCCCAATCAAAAGACTAGCGCGTACGCGAGACGTCAAAAAGAGTAACCAAAGCTGGAGAACGTCCGTGAAAGGCGGAGAATCACATATCCGTGTCAACTTTGAAGGTTCCATGAAGTAGTAATGTTTTCGGCCTTTGCAAGGTTAATAAAGCTATTTTCCGGGGAATTGGAGACTTCCCTGATACAATGGAAGAGCAGTTTTTCTAACACCAAATCCTTGCTCAGACAGCGTGAATCAGATAAACCAAACAGTTGTGAGCGCTTGAGTACAATTGAAGTGTGGGTCATCAGAATAGCTTTCGAGTCCATGGGCTGCTTTCTGGCATGTATTGCATACACAAAGGACGCCCCAACCTAACTGTATGAAAAGATGTACAAGGCGAATTATTCATGGACGGAACTACCTCCGCGATGAGTCACAATAAAACCGTTAGATCTATGGCACGTGTGTTCGCATGCGACTAGTACATTATAGGTCGTTATCCACATGTTACCGTTGCAGTATGGAGAAAGTTGAGTTGTAATTATGAGTGATTGAAAAACATTGTTTTTGCACAGATTATTAGGAAGCTTTGTGAAATACCTCATGTTTCTGTTACTTCAGTCAGAGGTATTTAGTGCAGCCCCAGTATCAATCAGAAACGGAGCAATTTGTAAGTTCTAATTACCTGTTCATTCTGTCCAACTACAGGACTATAGGGATAATGCACAACTTCTAACGGAAGCAAGAAAAACACCAAAACGGAGAACAAAGTTGTCGCATATCCCTAACTATTCGTTCACATCCATTTCTGGCACCATATGGTTCGGAACGAGATCGTTTTCAGTAGTGATTAGTACACAAATCACTGACGACCTAACTACACTTTTTTGATATCCATAAACTTGATACATCATTTATTTGAAATGTCCTGTGAGAAGCCCAAAGGAGTGAGACCTGGTACCTCGGAAGCTATTCCACCAGAATTCTCGGTCCAATCCAATTGAGAGTCAACCGAGTACAAATAGTCTGGTTATTGCGTGATGAGGTTCAAACAAGTTGGTAGTAAACACGCATCAATTCACAATGGCACGGAATATCCATGTAACCGGCCAAAAAGGTTTGAAGCACACCTACACACCAGTTGTCGGTCAGAGTACCTTCCAAAAACACCACAGTATCTCGTTTGCGTGAAATGCACATCGAAAGTTTCCCAGAGACGGACTGACAACGCTGCTTCTATGTGTGTTCAGAATGTTCCTTGTGTCGTAATACGTTGTTATTTAGGATGAAATGGCGACCGTTTTCAGACCCAACAGCGGTCAGTAAGTCACGATTCATAAGTAATGCAAACGAAACCTGAGGACTGTACAAATTCATCCCCTTTGGGAATTAACAATATGGACACCCTTCTGAAAAACAACCACATGAGCTAAGCATTACAAGATCTCGGAGAATGAATACCGTAGAGTAGCCGAAGTAGTTCTCGTTCATTTGAGAACATGATGTCTTACGAAGACATCGGTTAACGTTCTAAACGCTCAAAAAGTCACATAATTGGTAACACCTAAATTCATCACGGTTAATAAGTATGTGGACTCGTTGTGGACGGAATTTGCTTCATTTTAGCATTCCTAAGACCAACAGTTTTGTGGCTCTCAGTGTTCCATGCAGAGTTCTGTTCGGCCGTCCTAAAGTGGACATTAACATCAAACACAATCCTTCCGCTTCTTCAGAACACGTCACGGATATTTTTCACATTCGATAGCTTGTCCGTGTAACTGTGCCAATATCCACTAAACGTTTACTTATTGATCGAAATCTGCTTCTCTTAACCTGCAGTCTTCAGAAAACAACTTTATCAATGGTGTAACCTCTTGAGTTGGTAGCACTACTACTAGGCCCAAGGAGAATAATTGGTGAGCCATCAAGCAAAGTAAAGACGAACGCTTGCCACTGTGACATCATTTGGCTAGATTGCACGGCATGGAAGCTGACGGTTGTCAACGTAGTCAACCTAATTACAAAACAAACGTAGATGAATTGTGAACGTCAATAGCGAAAACGGTTAGTCTAAACGGATAGTTGGTTTAACATGCCGATCCGTGGGTGAACCATTAACCCACTTTGCTGCTTTGGATTGTTCACTTGATTGTCGTAGCAACGCACAATCTCTCACAGCCAAGTGAATTCAAGAGCTACTGGCAGTCTGGAATGCATGATGGTTAGTGAGATCACCGCTCACGAAGTGCACATCACAAAACAGCCAACGGGTTCGCGGAAGGCCGCTGCTGAAGTATACCAATCAGCCTTAAAAATGACACAAGCCACTGAGTGTGCTAAGTGAGCGGCTACCAAACCAGACATGGGCCAAACAAATAACCGGTTCCAAATTCGTGATCACTATCCAGTTAAATTTAGGTAACCTCGTTCTTATGTACTTTGTTATAAAATTCACATAGGAGCCCTTTAACAGAAGAGGTTACAAGCACATTTAACAGCCTCAGCTTTGTAAGACAACTATTTCCTGACACAGCAAGCAAACACTGTAAGGACGTTCTCCCTCATCTACTTAAAGTAGGATGAGATCTGTAAGCTTGTCTTGTACTTGGTAGTTGCACATCAATAGGTGACCGCTGGACTATACTCGAGTGACTTGAACCACCGGCCTCAAACCTGTGTATAAACTGGGGTCTCGAGCCAACTCTGTTCTCGCATTCATAACCACCCGACCAATCAAACTCACGTGACCAGGGTAGGAATTATGGTACAAATATTCTAATGTCTTGCAGTTTTCATGGACAAACGTAGAAAACATCGTTTTTAAATTACGTGGACCAGATGCCACATTGCCCAAGTGGCGTAGAGCGCGCAATTGTTCCCGGTTGTTGGTGGAGAAATGGGAACTTTACATGATCGGCCGTCCAGATGTCGGCTACTTGATGACGACAACTATGGTCGAAGTGAAAACTGGCCGGGTTGATGAACCAGTAGTAAAAATTAACCACAAAGCTTTCATTCGCTCGAGGTCTTCGCAACATCACCGCTAAGGAATAAACGCCTCTACTGTGTTTTAATGGACACTTCAGCAACGCTACGAACTAAGTGGATAACAGGATAAAACAGGTCATTTTAATTGGCCTCACTAGAACATCTCGATATCATAACATTATCAGTTGAAAGGTCCAGCACGGTTTGTAGGGTTAGGTAAAACAATGTCGTCGGTCGGTACACACCGTTTGACAGTAGCCGGTAGCCTCGGAGACACCAAATACTTCTATCGTGATATGTAACACAATCGATCAAAAAGTGAACATCCTTGACAAATCTTCGAAGTAGCTACCATCAGATCGATAATACAAGGAATACAGCAGTGATATAGTTCACCATCTCAAAGTGGGCAGCCATTGAAAGCAATACGAGTCATCGGGTTAGAAACAACCGTAAGGTAAAAACAAGAGTACTACCAACGTTTGCTAGGTAGACAAAACCAACTATCGACCCAATCCTGTACCACTTTCAATTATTTTAGATGATACCCAACTGTGAAAAGTCAGGGCTTCGGCTGGATTCGAACCAGCGACACACACAGCATGCCTCAACGCGTCAAGCGCTCTACCAGCTGAGCTACGAAGCCACACCAGGAGCTCGGAAATTTCACATTTGGACTCGGTCACCCACCCGTCCCACTGTCCCATATGGAATCCACCAAATGATCCAGGGGATCGACTGCCCCGGCAGGATTTCTCAAACAGTTCATGCTGGAATCTACCAACGCCACTGTTGAGCATGGAAATTGTATTACTAATGAGCAGTGTGGCAGGTTTATGATTTTAGATGAGACCCAACTGTGAAAAGTCAGGGCTTCGGCTGGATTCGAACCAGTGACAGACATAGCATGCCTCAACGCGGCAAGCGCTCCACCAGCTGACTCAAAGTCCTGAAATGTGAATATGGAGATTGAAAGTGTGCAATGGATCCGTTCCATTCTATCCGGACACCACTGAATTTACCTGAGGTCTCATCCAGAGGTTACCTCCAGCTAACTCCTATCAGCGTTTTTAGTCTGAAATCAGGTTCTCCAGAAGTCAGCTTCCAACAGACTCATCATGTGAACAACAGGCGAGATACATGCAGGATAATCCAAGTTCAAGAATGTAACGTTCATACACACCCAAGGTGTCAATGACATTCCGCTATCTCCGGCTCAATAAACGTACTGTGACTCCCTAAGTGTCAGTAAGGCACCCGTAACGGAATGTTACCAGCCACGGGTAATGAGTTATAATTTCATCAAACAAATATGCATGTAGCATGTGGGATAGCAGTACACTGCACACAGTAAACTACGGCTGATATTTGCAGATCAGTAAATTGCTACAATTCGTAAGTGGAAAACACCACATTGGTCAGCAGGGAATCCGTAGATAAATTCCAAGATTCCAGGACGCCCGCAATTCAGCAAATAAAAATTCTAGAACGTTCAAAATCAAAGCAGTGACGCCATCTAGTATCACCCGCAGTTGACATCCGTTGGCTATCGGTTCCTCAACTTCTTACACTCAGTGCCTACTTTACCCGAACGGACATCATGAATGATTTGACAGAACAAGTGGGAACCGAAAAATAGACATTCGAGGTTGGAAAACAGAACTATAGGGTAGGTGTGCATGAATATACTTCTGAAAAGAACGAAAGTTCAATTTTGGATACATGACCCAGATAACAAGTTTGAAATTTGGCGATCGTAATGTAACATAGAAAGTATAAAACTGTGATCAGTGTCACGGAAGGGATTTATTTTCACAGGGACAATGAATCAATCAAATATAAGTTAACTAGACAGAAGTAACATGAGATGCAGACAGAACTCAGAGTATAGTGTGATAAACTACCGTGTTTGACACTGTTGCCCAAATGGACCACGAAGGAGCAACGGTAGTCGCACACGCATGAAGTGATGCGTTCTCACCAGCGGCCACGTTTGCTCCAATCTTTAACCTTCCAGTGAAGCAGTTTGGGATCCACACGCAACATTCGTCGAGCCATAGAGCGTTGGTGATTATCGATCAGCTCCCGGGAAAGATAAATGACATGCTGACCCTTGACGTAGTATAGGACATTCAAGTGAGACAAAGTAGCTATTACGTCATCTCGTTTGATTGACGTTCGTTCCACAATTTCACTAAAAAATAAAGACAGTGCAATATCCAAACTATATGTAAACACTATGAGGATAGGTAAGGTAAGAACTAGTAACTAACATTAAGTATGACATAACTGGTCTCCATAAATGATGGTAATGTAGCATCATCAACAACAGCGATACCGATGCATCTATGAAAAAAACAGTCCTACCTTAAAAGCAAAATAAGGACGTGGATTAATTCATGAAGATCCCAAGGAAGAACTAACGTTAAGGTGACCTCGTCTTCCGAACAAACAACTGGGTTGCAAAGAAGAATGAAATGAAATGTATAAGATGACATTTTCTGCCTCCCCCACAATCTTCACTTCACCGTCACAGGCTGCGGTTTGCTATTGCATTTTGGAAGGCCAAATAAGGATGCGACAGGGTTGCACGAACCTTCTCTTACTATTCAGTTTTCCGGTAGGCAATAAACTTTAGAGCACTATAATTGACTGTGAACACCAGTGAGTGGAACCCTCCTCCCAAATACTGAGATTCTAGGTTTTCAATACGCTGGAAACGACACCTTCATCCGCGATATTTCACGGACACCGTCAAGTTGGTATGACTTTTGCACATGCAAACCGTAAGTTGTAGTCACATGGGTGTGAGGTACCACTGTTGTGTCACTCCATGATAGCAAGCCTTTCATCATCATCAACATCATCATCATAAAAGACATGAGCCTGACCAAAAGGTGCTGTGGCTCTGGCCGCCGCTCACCTCAACAGTGACATGGAATATCCTACAAGGAAACGTTACTAAGAAGGTCCACAAATACTCAAAGAACACTAAGCGGAAGGACTAGAAATGGTGTGGATACAGGTACGCCATTGACTGCGACACAGCCATCTCCGATAGCGTCTCTAACCAGTGGTTTGAGTGATCACGAGGACCCCAGCCAGGCAGGCAATGCCTGCCCACTTTGCTCAATGGAGCAGTCAAGGTCTTCATATTTCGTGACCACGTTGTTGCTTGACCACCACGCGGTTTTACTCAACTGTTGGTGGCCTCACTTTATAGTGCTCGGCACGGTAAACGCTCAGCTGGCATACGGAGCACGTGACCCAACCGTCGCAAGCTGTGCAACGTAATTAGTTGACCAATTGATCCGCGTATCCCGAACGTTCCGGAATACGCGCCGGCGAACTGCCACATTGCTCACGCGATCAGTCCACCTAATGTGGGCTAATTGGCGCAGACAACGATGGTCGAACAAAGCAAGCCCATGATATCTTCCTCGTGAACAGGCCACGTTTCAGAACCATACATCGGTTGGCGGCATCCGATTCGGATTAGCCTGTCACAGTGACCGAAGCCAGAGGACTCCTGCGCTCAGCCATCACTGCAACTGGCTTGCGCTGCACCAATTGCAGTTCCACCAACACACCACATATCCAGTGTAAACCCGAAGGAATAAGACTGGGAGGTGTGCCAGTGGGGCCTTTCTGTCCAGCCGGCCAATGCTGGTTAGCCATTTGATTGGCTAATAAAGAAAGGAAACTCTTATCTCTCGGAAACTA
>QNGE01002707.1:70918-83191 GCA_008508345.1 Paragonimus westermani
CAGAAGCGCTTGGATCGACAGTTATCTAGAGGTGAGCTCAACTGGAAACTGGAATGACTGTTGATAGTAAACCTTTGGGGGTAACTGAGAAGCCTCTTCATCTACAAAGATGTTTCAACACACGCTGGAGGTTTGATGTAATCAGAAACAGCTAGGAGTTCCGTTGCAAACATCTTCGAATTTGGTCGTGGGAGACATTTCATGTTTTTGTCAGGATGTAGGCAAACGCACCTTACCTTCTTTAAAAGAGCTACCTATACAAATTTTTAAAATTTTTTACAGGTACAAGAAATAGGTGATAATGCAATTCCTTGGTAGTCATTCAACTCTCCATTGTTGAATTTGTTATTCTCCACATTTTCCCACCAGGTTCACATTGCCCGTTTTTAGCGTGTCAGAAAGAGACTAACATGTACTGATTGGCTGCACTCCATTGATTTCACTTGTATGACATTTGCATCACTTACTAGTCTGGCTGTTGTCAGTCTACACACCCTTGTCTCATTCCTTCGTACATTGAGAAAAATTCAAACATTCAGACTTGTCACCTCCTCGCCCTAGAGCTTGTACGCACCCATTCCGTTCCCCATCCGACTATCAATTCGTGGGTGCATAGGATGAGAAGGGACGAAATGTTGTCTGAGCATACACCTTACATGACAATTTTGACCTTAGTCAAAAGTAGCATTCGTCAGTCTGTTCCGCAGTTGGCACTGACATGATTTACTCGTTCCTGGAGAGTCGATAATCTGATATACTTGAACAAGTGCAACGATGACAACCCGCAGGGAGGACACTGATAAAACGTGTTCTCAGCTGCAAGTGTTTATGAGGGATTCTCAGAATAATCCCTACTTTTACGTACAGAAACTACCCTACTAATAAATCAACAGTAGTGTGCTTTATTCCCGAAATCTACGTGACCCATAACCACTGCGGAATCCACTCCACCTGTTCAAATTGCCGGACATTCAAAATTTGTTGCACACAGGTAAACTATGTCTAAACTTATAAGTTAATTTATGTTCACACTCCAATTCTACGGTAGCATAGGCAGTTGTTAGAATCACAACAACCAGCTACACATCTAACCACCCTATTTAACATAAGCTGCTACACTGACACGCGTTCGTAAACCTGATCACAGTTGCTTTCTATTACATGTAAAGAGGTGGGCATTCAAAACTTGCGCTCTCTTTTCCTCTGCCAAGGCTGACCCATCTGCTGATCCCTTCTGATCACACCTACCACCGCTTCCCGGGATATGGTGTTGATGTCACCAGTCTTCACACTACGCCAACGTACACTTTCGTAGCGTAGGATCGCTCTTCTGTAAGGTCCAGAGTCATTGGCCAGCCCACTGGACAGCATGTCGCTGAAGATGTGACCGTCTTCTATTCGGCTCACATATCATGGCCGTCACAAGCGTCACCGTCTACGCAAAGCGAGCACATTTGGAAGGCCCGCTTTACACAGCACCTCTCCTTTCCAGACTCCTTGCTGCCATTTGCACTCAATTACTGACATGAAACAGAGGAAGGGCAATGCGTTTGAGCAGTGTTCCTGGCACAGTGATTCCACCGGTACGGATATTAGTAGTGCCACTGACGTCTTGGCCCATTATATTTGTTTAACGATCAGCCTGAAGCCTGCGCATGCACGTGTAAGACTGCTGGCGAGCCCCTGGATCATATCATCAGATTGTGACGCTAAGGTAAAATCAACCGGGAAAAACAGACCTCTGATCAGGATACGCCGGAACTCGGTCTTCGCTCGCAGTCACACGAGGTTGAATAGCCGCCATCACCTACATAATGAATGTTAAATCAGTCGTCTGGGATGCAGTGCCGAGGCAACTACACAACCTGGCTTCATTCCACTGATGATTGGAAGGGATTCGGAGAATGTGTCAGTGGATCCTGTGGTACCTCTCATTGTCTTGTGAAGGAACGTTATCAGATTAGATAGACATCCGGTTTCAGCTGACAACGTATGGCTTTCGGTAAATCAATTAAAGTGATATATAAAAAACTATTTCTCACGGCATTCTTCTTGAAGCTAACGATAGGAGAATGTGTCAGTTATTGATTTTCAGCCCTAAACCCGCACTGGGACTCTGAGCACACTCCACTAGCGAGTAAGTATAGTCCTCTGAGAACTACAAGGTTTAACGAAGAGTTGTTGCTACGTAGCCTAATCACCACAATTTCCTTTGGATCGTAAATGCGTTGGCATCGCACATGTCCTGTGGGCTATTCTTTCTAACCAGCACTGACAGAGAAGCTCTGAACAGTGATAAGTTAGGACGGAATTTTTATCAACCTTGATTGTTTCGGATTGTATGTTTTCGTCTTCCAAAGCTCTAACGTCAATAAAACAATTGATAAATTCGTAGGCTATTCATTGCAGGATAGGCTATCCAGCTCTTATAAATTGAAAAGGCTTCTGATGTTTTCTACCGTAGCTCCAGAGACTCTGGAGATGAGGTAATATCACTTTCAGTCATCTTACCAACGTTCAAACGGCCAATGTACTCGGGCCAGAAGTTGTGATCAGATCTCACTCGAAAGTTGAATTTTCCGAGTAAGAATGTGCACGCTTTGTAGTGTCTACTTTCGACAGTGGAATCCAAAATTCCATAGAACTGGTCTTTGGTTTCCATTGAGAAGCAACAAATGGAGACGCAGACATTTTGAGTATCCACTGGAGCCACGAGGGATGACAAACAGAATGGTGGTCCCATTAAAGACAATAGGCACTTTATGGCTGTAAAGCCCACTCCATACTGTTTTTGATCCTCTGATCCCTTTCTGGTCAAGAAAAGATGTGGTTTTGAGCATCGAGACTGCCATCTACAAAAAGTCTGGCCTCTTGTGGGAGAATCTTGTCAGTTCTCTTGAGCTCCGGATCGATTAATGATCTTCACGTTGCTGAAAACTTGGGGGATTCGTCAGAGAATTCGGGACACATGACCTAACATTCCAAGTAACCATTTCCGTCTCTTTTGCATCATTTTGACTGCAGGGGACGCCACAATGCCACATTCATACTAATGAACGTAAGATATCCGGCTGTACGAGAAGTTGTGCGTTCTACGTCTCAGCTATTGAAACCCTTTGGTGATGGGGTACCACCGACTAGCTTATGTGGCATCTCGTAGGAAACCTGATTGCCAGCTGTAAACCTAACGTGATTCAACGGTACTATAGCTCATTACCAGTGAGTGCTTATTCGCTGGGCAATCCCGTTCACTTTACACTTCCGCTCAATAAGAACGTCGTTTCCCAATCCGTCTATATATAGGGCGAACTACTTAAATGCCACCAATGGCGTTGCCAGGTTGTGAAATGATCCGGTCAAGGTCAACTGCGTCAGACTGTGGCGTCAGGCTATGTTACTAGAACGTGTAGCAAGACTCTGTCGATAGTTCAAGCAGTACGTGGTGGGAATATCGGATTGGCAGTCACTAAGTTTGCCACCGAACTTTCGGGACATGTAAACTCTGCCGACAACTGACCATAATGATCGCGTTTGACAGGTTTCGGTACATTGGACACGTTTGACGAGTGCTTGCTCATCTTTTTTGTGCCGCGCTGGTCGCGTGTACTGAACCTGGTTAGAAGAGATAGTCCACTGACGAAAGTATGAGCTGGGTTCGGGCACGAAAGTTTGTTTCGGTAACTGGAGTTCAAACGGTAGCGAGCATTGCTAGTTGAGGACATTGCAAGAGATAATGAAAATTCGTAATCAATGAAGCTTGCATTGCGAGTCACTATGTTACCTCAAAAACGATTATTTCAAAGCTCATTAGGCGATTTATCTTTCTGCGATCTTTTTTCGCTATTCAAATCTTTTCCCTTCCATATTTATTGTGACACTGATGTTGGTAATCTGCTCCAGGTAAAAAGTTAAATATGTAGCCAGTAACAGGTATCTGGTGAATGAAAAACTTGGTTTCCGTGACGGGGCTGTCCACTAGTCGACCACCCCGGAACATGGTCACTAATATTTACACCACGATTACATCGCTATGCGGAAAAAATGATCAATGAGCCGAAGCTTCTAACCATTTGCTTCGAAATACAATGAGCACAAGCGTCTACTGGTTCGGCCGAAAATTCGTAGCATACGAAATATCGTCGTGTTTGTTGTCAGATAGGGAAATACACCATGTTGTGCGGGTCGGGTGAATCAGCCAGACAGCTAAAGAGGTCTGTGCTTAGGCACACGTCTTCAGCATTCACGCCCGATATAGTTACCACCGAACAGTAGTGAATAAAACGTTCGCGGGAAATCGACGCAGCAATCTTTGGGAAGACCTAACGTACTTCGCTACAGGCTGTACAGGTTTTGATGGCATTATTATAGTTAAGCTCACGAGAAGACAGATTCCCAGTGGAACAGTCGATTGTTTCAGATCTAAAAACAGCGTCTTATTGGATAAATGGCAAAACAGACAGAACTGTCCATAAAGTCGACTTTTGAGAGCTACCATCTGAAGAGATGAAAACTGCTTTGATTAGAGTCCATCTGGAGAACGCCAGTACGAACCAGTTATGCAATGAACGATGTTCGTGCAATCAACCACAAAGTTTAAAATGACGAGAACCAAAAATAGTAGCGTAGTGTAGCGAGCAAGCGTACGCCCATACAAATTCACCTCGCGAATCCACTTACTTGATGCTCAACGCAGGTTCTTGTCCCGGTTCAGATGGCTTGCAAGTGAGCAACAATTCCAGAATGGTCTGTGCCCAATAGGACCGATAGGATAACAGGCCGAGATCACTTAATGGTTTTTCTGGAGAGCCCGATTTGCCCTCCAGCTTGCTCAACTCATAGCCTGTGTGAAAGATAAGTGCAATTAAGTGGACACATTCAACCGCATCCGGATGAACACCAATCGATCAAATTAGACGGGAACAAAGTGAGCAAGAAGGAAACAGTAATGTGAATGTCAGTGTTTACCTGAAGGCACGATTTGACCTGCTCTACGAGAAATCAGACCGGACAACCATTCGGTTATAGTGGTAGCCCGAGTAAAGACAACCAAAAGATACTGCGTGTCAGACATCAGTTTGATTGACGGACCTAGTAAACGTGAATGATTATTAGGCAAGCTGAGGTAGGTCCAAAATGCACGAACACATTCATCGTCTCAATTGGCACTTAGATTTACGTCTGACTAGCATTGTTATGGAGGTCAATTAAAGGGAATATTGTAAATTACGTTTTTATCTTATTTCAATATCGGATCCTAAAGATTCAATTGAATTCTTGTGTTCTAGATGTGTATGTTCCCGTCTATTTTGCGATAAACTACATACTATGTGCTTATATTGCAGCTGAAGGCTGACCACAAAACTGGTCCACTATATCATAAGCGTGACACGGAGTTAGATTACAAGCATTGAGGAAGTAAGCAGAATTACTTCGACCGAGTCGCAGGCGCACGGTTTATATATATATATATGGGAAAGCATGTGTCCTGGTTTCAACCCTTGTTGGCTCGTATTTGATCGCAATGCTGGAAACTGCTCATCCAAACAGGGAGGACGGTGAACAAAGTGAGTAAATAAGGGTGGTCAAATGCTGACTATTTTGTCGTAGTATAACTGAAACGTTCCCTTAAGTGCCACTATACCTCTTTTACTTTCATACTCACGTGTTCACTCACTTCGTTTATATTTGCATTCTGGCTACTTAAAGTCTATACACCAGATCTCGCTTTTTATTCACAGCTTCTCAATGATCGACAGTCTGCCAATGATTTATCACAATTTAGTCCGCTTGTAAAACGATGAGGAGGGTCCCGTGACCAGATCGGTTTGATAGTGATCTTCATTTACATGATGGAGCAGGTCATTGGAAGAGAACTTCCAGTAACTTCCTACCTGCCGTTCAATCTTCCCATGCTGATAAAGTTATCGCTCGCAAAAATTATGTCACTTACTTAGTCTATAAACACATTGCTGGCTATGCTCATTATGACAGTCATCACGGATCTTGGGAGTTTACACATCCAATCAGGCAGCGTGATATCTGCGCGTCACATACTGTCTATAGCAAGACAATAACATAGTGACTCTCGACCAATTTCTCCACAAGTTGACATCTTTATTTATGGACTGCGGTTTTAAAGCAATCACGAAGGAAAGAATTCATCAGATCCCTTCATTCGTCGTTTAACTTCAAATCGTATTAATCAAAAATTAGTGAAGAAAGAGAGTATTGATCTCAAGACGGCCTTTGAGTTAATGTGGCAGCTCAGGTCCGCTGATAAACAGTATTTCTCTTAAGATACTGATACAGCTGCTTCGTGTTTTTTGTCTATCAAAGACGCGTTTTCATTTGACACAAGTACGCAACCACACAATTCTAACAGCTCTGCTTCTGAATCTGGCAATCTTTTATGCTATTTTTGTGATTTAAGTCGACATCCAAGAACAAATTGTCCTGCTAGAAAAGCTTTGCGCAAAGCGTTTGTAAAGGAGGGTCAATTCCAGCGAGTTTCTTTTATTGCTAAATTAGGACCCCGTCAACAGCGACAGTCGACTCCTTTCTACTGTTACTATTGCAGCTGCTCCTTTTTGTCTTTCTAATGCTGTAATTTATATTGCTGTCAATAATACAAGGTAACATACAATTATTTACGCCGGTAGTTCGCAAACTTACGTTTCGTATACTGTGACTGGGAAACACGGTTGAAAAATTAGCTTATCGTAGCAGGCAGTCACCATAGCTTTCACTCGCTTATCCGACCTCACTCCTGACTACCTTTACGTTTGTTAGGAGGCGCACGTCCTAACGAAACAGCCAAGACGCAACACGCCACTTCGATCGGCCGGCCAGCCCGGATGGTATGGTCGTGGGCGGTGGTATGGATCCACTCAGCCAATCAGATTGCAGCCGTGCGATCGAACGCCAGTGCGCAATCTGGACTGTTTTCTCAGGTTGTTTCTTGATGCCCCTGTGACGTGATTTGTTCTGACACCGTGATTGCCGTATATGACTGCTTCATTTGATTCTGTCTCTCGGCCATTTATGGTAATCGTTCCGTCCCATAAATTTACAGCCTGTGGTCTTGTTTGGTCTCGCTCTTCTAATCAACTGTGGTGCCGCGTCACCTCATTTTTCGGCTTTGGGTCAAGTGACTGAGCGCGTAACCAAGGCCACGATCCAATAACGCTTCTGTCCGATTAAAGGATATGCTTTATGAACATGTCAAACGTTGACATGCCAGATCTATGCACCCATGTGTCACTTGGTCATGATTTTCTACGACCACACGCATCAAAATCACTTGCCCTAGCACCAAGCCTGTTTTCCAATTTGCGGACTTTTTTGGCTCATATCGAGCCTCGGCGTCATTCTGAGTATCCATAGTTGGGGTGTGAACCTATTGCTACCCCACACGCCAACGTGATCACCATACTCAGTTTGTGCGTCACCTGAGACTCAGGAGGAGAAGTGTTTCCATCAATAATTAGCTAGTGAGCTATCCAGTGAGTTGTCTAGTGAATTATCTAGGTAAACACAAATGGATAACGGGGCCAAAATCGTAGGTTCGCACCTTCGAGACATAGAACATATCGAGCTCTAGAGTTGAGAAAGTAGTGGCAAAAGTAGCTTGCCCAGCAACTTGTGGGAAAGCGTGGATACTGAAGGCCCCATGTTTATCGGTTGTTTTGATTTTACAAAACAAGTCTCACCTGGAAGTACATAGGAGGCAGAATAAGTGTGAACTAAAACAGAACGAGAAAATGGCAACAGCTGAACAACGTCGCTGTTCCGAAAACGATAACTTTTGACGCTTCCTGGTCGTTTGTGCTACGGAAAGCAGGGTGACTTAAGGAACCCGATCCGGAGCCTCGAAAGTTGGACCAATCAGACAACAGGAGACAGGGTTCCTTTGAAGGATCCTACTCGAGACAAATGATTCAAGAGTGCAACTCATTTAGCGGTGAGAGGCTAATCTAACCTGAGGGCGTAGTGAATGGGATATTGATTTATAATTCTGATTTGTGCCGAACGCAGTGGAATTTGTGCAGCACCGTGTAAATTTCTACTCAACTACCGTTAAGTTCATTCAACAGGAACGATTTTGATGGCTGACAAGAAGTTATTTCGAGTCCAGAAAACAACTACTGATCTTGACTGTGTACATTGTAAAAGCCTGAAACTATAACCAAAACAACCGAACAAAAATACGGAGAAAGTAACGCGAACATTCGCTATGTTGCACAACAATTGTTCCTCATGTTCGGTTGAGGTGAAAGCCGAAGCAGCAAAGAAGACGAAAGCCGGTGTTAAGCATCTGTGTGAGGAATTCATTATCCTCCGGTCAGTCATGAATACAGGGAGGACAAGTATGGTGTCGGTTATAGAAAACGTCATATTTACAAGCTTACCTATCATTGTAGGCAACTCTTAAGATTCAGCGAGAGAAGTGGATAACTGCCCAGAACGTGTGAGAAGACTTATCAACATACATGACTTCATTGCTGTTCTCTAGTACTACCCTAGGGATGAGAACTTTCGAACCCCAGAGGTGACAGATGAAAACGTAGCTACGCGATTGACAGGCAGAACCTTATTCGACGACATGCCAAGCAGACGCATATCGAGCAGATACAATCATCGACCATTTTCTACAAATGCAAACTGGCCAGTAGCAAGTTACGTTTTTAAGCTAGAAGCGTATTTCCTGTAAGATAGAAAGAGGTCAAACTTCTCAAGGATAAATAAGCGTGGTAATATGAGGGATAGTTAGTCTGAGGTAGTGGCTGCCAATAAGAACCAAATGTCACGTTTTGGGTATCACATTGTTTTGATAACTGAAAGTTTTAAATGTCGAAAAAGACGATTAAATGTTAATAGTATTAGCAGTGATGATCTGATTCTTTCAATGAAACAGGAGTAATGCAGTAGATAATGACAAATCCGCAGTAGTCATATTTCTCGTGTAAATGGCTATGGTAAGCGTACTCACTTCGTCAACAAACCTGTGGGGATTGCGAACTATTGGAAAATCATACGAATTAACAGGAGTGCATTCATTGGCTAGATTTGTTGAAGAAGAGAACGCGCCTGCCACAGACATCTTCGTGAGGGGCATGGTTGGTGTAGACTTGCTACTATTTACCATACCACTCGTGTTTTACTGATTGGTGTACAAGTGAACCCATTTCACAATATAGCACTGACCCTATAGATGCAGATGCATTTGATTTCCACCAAAACGTGGCGAAAGATATGATTAAGGAGGACTGCACCTTTAACGGTTAAACTCACTAAATTCAATCAAATACTTTCCGTAGCCTTTGCATTGAAAGGGTGGCAAAACGAGGATACATGCGACGTTGTAGTCTTCTGATGACTCTTTCTCCTTGGAAAAATAACCCACGAGATGATAACCACGCGAATCGATCTCACATAGAACATAGAAAAGAAATGGATCCGTGTCATAATAAAGAGTCTTATGATCCAAGAAAAGTTTGGCCAGCAGGCACAAATGTTGTGCATAGGTCTGTAAACAGAGGTAAGATGAAAACATTTAACACAATCAGCAAGCAACCTACTTTGTTTTTGCGACCATCGATCTCAAAGAAACTGTGTGGTAACTTCCGGTAAATCTCATTTCCTGGGGGATGACGAAGAGTACATTTAGTCTAAATGATATGTAAAGATGAAACTAGAGTATATCGGTCTTACTAAGTGCCGTCTAAGACATGTGGAACTTTTAAGGTACTTCAAACAGAATTCGCAAATGTACACGCAAGGGACGCTAACCAACTCTTGGGGGTAAGGAGAGAAATACCACGGTTTCATGCGGTACCTTCCCAATTCAATCCACTCTAAGTTACGAATCCGTGTGATTGTGTCCTGCTCGTGGTGACTGGATACCATACTACCGGTCTGGCGTGGTTTTCCATAGGCAGATGATCCAGACAACGACACCGGGACACTGTCGGTTGGCTCGTTGCCTATGGATAGATGGATAGGGCCCTCACAGGTGTCGTCCAGAAGCTTCTTTCGTTTCAGCTGACTTAAACTGGATGAACTGGAAGTGCGTGATTTCAAGGGAGCATTCTGAAGACTGAAACAAAGACAAATGAAAGACATACCAATTCGACATCGGGAGTGGAACCACGAGATTCCAGTGGCGGATTGTGCAAATCGGTAGCTGGCGCCAAGGTGAAAACAACACTGCTGTGATCACGATTAAGCTTTTTGGCTGGCCATTCAAGTTTTTCAAAATTGAGCCTATTCGAAGTCACCCACTCATCTAGTCGCTTATTATCTGCGTTCAGATTTAGATGCGGTAATCACTTTAAAAAACTCACAATCTTCATAATGAACGTAGTAATAGGTCACCAAACCAACATCCCTGGTGCTCAGAACTTCCGCGGTATCTGTAGAGAATATGCGAATGCGTGATACGGAAAACTTACGGAAAAGGTCAGAGTCTGGTAAACGGACAGGAAGCCGGCAGCCTTCCAGACTCTTGCTGTTAGATATAACCATGACGTTATGTAGCGTCCAAAACAGACAACGACAAACGTGTTTCTCAATAAGCTACGAAAAGGATCAAAAATCTTATAACAAATTCCAGTAAGCTGCTGAAATGAAAAATTGAATTTTTGGGACAGGCGGAGAAAACTATTGGGTAATAACCACACAAAAAGTAGTATACGAACATGAAAACACACAAATGTACGCACATCATAAAAACTGGTACAGATATAGGCATAGTGCCTGAGAACATTGAACAAATAAACATACCCTGTACAGGCTTAGTCGACTAATTCTACGCCACGGCTGACAGCGTCTCTAACCACATAAACTCCAGAGTTTTGTGATATCAACAGAAGAGACGGACTTAGCTGACGGAAACAAATCTCAACACCAGTTGTTTCACGCATGCGTGCCAACTCGTTGCCTGACTACCACACCGCCCTGTCCTACAGAATCCACGTTCCACGAGCCATATGACGAACGTGGCCGAGATGACAGGAGCCATGGGCGAGATCGCGTTCAGTCCAGAGACGTTCACTCTGAACAACCGTCGTCTACGTGCCTTGTTGATCACGCTATGATTCCACTGTGTACTAGGAGTCGTGTACAGAAAAAGTGAAGGCTTTGACCTCAATGTTGAAATTAAACCATGTGGGGCAAACATGTTGACTGTGATTTCGGGTTTTCCCTGTTATCATTCACTTTCGTATGTACAGACATTACTATTGACAGTCTTTTTTCAATTGTCTGAAATCGTTGGTAGATCCTTATATACCCGTTCACGTAAAGGCTCTTCTTTAGTGGTCAACAAATTAAAGATCAGTGATACGATAAAAGTATTGAAAGCAAAACTGTCGCTTGTAACTCGTGAATCAACAACCAGGCCCAGCTTTGGGGTATGATCTTGCGGAAAACAATAGCATTAGTGCTTAATTCTATAAACCTGGGCATTTCTTAACGGTCCCCTTTACTGTGCCCTAAAACCTATCGGGTCTTTGAGGTGAACAGCCATGAATGTGGTCCTGCATGAGAAACTGTTCACATGTAGTCACAAAGCCACATTGAGTGCACCTCTCAAAAGTTGGTTTATGAAACCCATTTTAATGAAACGCTCTGCATGGTTCACAAAATACGACTCTTTCGTGGAAGGAGTAGACATCTGAATCAATAAGAAAAAGAAACGGTAGCGGTTTGTCGCTTTGCACCGAGTTGAGGAGTTATTCGAACAGAAGGTGTTACGAAAATAGACATACTTATCGGGTTTTAGAACTGAATACATCACAAAAACTTCAGAAATGTGGACCGAAACTTCATGGAATAATTGACTTAGGATAAGATACAGTCGTCGAAATTGTAAATGCGAACAAACAGCTCGAATTAGGTGCGCTGTATCCCCCCCAAGGAACTGGGTGATCATGTGTATTCGTCACAGATTTAAATTCATGGATATCTGCATTGACCTTTCATTTTTCCTCTCTCTTTCTATATATATATATATATCGATTAGAGCTACACTGTCACCATCATCAAAACAGCCATGAGCTTGACCAAAAGGTACTGTGGCTCGGGCCGCCGCTCACCTCAACAGTGACGTGGAATATCCTAAAAGGAAAGAGTACTACGAAGGACAAAAATGATTGAAGAAGACTAAATGGAAGAACTAGAAATCGTATGGATACAAGTACGCCATTGACTGCGACACACCGCCATCTCGGATAGCGTCTCTAACCAACGGTTTGAGTGATCACGAGGACCCCA
>QNGE01002707.1:86394-105578 GCA_008508345.1 Paragonimus westermani
CGTTGGGCGATCGGAGTGCTCTTTGTTTAAGGGTACCTTTTCTAACCCCCTTCTTCCTGATACGGAAGACAGCAGTGCCGCAACTATAAAAATAGTTCTGCTGTATGCCCATAGGATCGTGCCTCACTGCCTACGCACTCCTACGCGGTCAGCAGTGCGACATACAATCCTATGAGTGTAACTGCTTTTCGTCTGACTGCTCCTCTTGGGCCTGTCTGACAAGGTTGTACCTGGAAGGATCGGAGTCCTAGTCAGCATAGCCCGCCGGATCCAAACAGTACACAAGCCCGACCACCACGTCAAGGTGACAAACGTGCACCAAGCAAGAGAAGAAAAGTCGGAATGTAACAATTACCACGTAAGACAAATAATCTAGACGTCTCCTTTTCCTACTATGGCAATCGTGAGCATGCTTCGAAAGAGACCATGTCTTTATCCAACACAATGGGTTAGCCGTCTAGCGAGCACATTATCACTATCCTAGAAAAGTCCAAATCCAAATTCAATCCGGGACGAAAATAAGATGGAGACCTGTCCCAATGCAGGCAAAGATAGATGTGAGAGAAGTCTGAGATCCCAGTTATAACGATTCCCAGGAAATGACTAGAACACTGCATCCGAAGTATCATTAATAAATTTCCAGTCTTCTGATACTTAGATTCATCACTGGCCCTTCATGCCCACAACACTTTCTGCAGTGACTCGGCCCGCAGTGTCATACTAAAAAGGCAATCCAGGTAGACAAGAAAAACAAGCCATCTCGTTGCAGGCATTCAACTCATTTGATGCATCAAACCCCTTTTGCCCATCTCTCATTTACCTGAGGGTGGGAAAAAGCAGCAGGTCATACATTTCAGAAAAACTTAAAAGATAGGACGATAACGGGAAAGAAAGAAAAATCTAGCATGAAGAGAACACTTAGTCGTTAAACAACAGACAACTCTGGGTGGGAAGGAGATGCAAACAGCGCCGCTCTGTGTCGAGTTCCTTTAGGCAAAATCTTGGTAAACGGTCTCCCAGCATCGACTCAATTTCCTTATAAAGCTAACCACGTCTGCGGACAATCTGTTCCACGGGGTCAACGTTGTTTGGAGAATAAACCTTCCCAGCTCTGTCCCATAGCCAAACTTCATAATCTGCCTACCATTCCTCTCAAGACTCTACCCTCTCTCTGCTGTACCAAGTGACCCATGGGAATTCCTGAGATTCCCGCTTTCATCGCTTACCTTTCGATCAGGTCTCCTCTGAATCCCCTACGCTTCAGAGAGAACAGACCAAGTTTCTTTAGTCTATCCGACACATCTCAAAGCCAGTGAACAGAGCACGTCGCCAGCATTTGTACACTTCCAAACAGTTTGTGCCATTCTTGAATATGGCGCCTACACTTGTATACAATACCCCAGATGAGATTGTACGAACGCACAGTAGAGAGGTATCCACATCTCGTCCTTCCCGCTCGTAACCGCTTCTTTAAGCATGAATAGTGTCTTCCATGATCGGCTTTCTGCGGTCATGCATTGAACTGATGGAGTATAAGGATGCATAGTAAGCACCTAAATATCTTACCTGACCGACTCTTTTCAAGATTCTCTTCAATCACCATGGGTCTCCACTCCCGAAGTGTACACATGCTGGTATTTCGACGAATTCCGGGGATATCTCATTGGTGTGATCATTATTCAACTCTGTTTAGATTTAACTGAAGTCGACTAATCTCCGCTAGTGGGCCAATCAACCTCACATCATTTTCCGAAAGGAAGTAAATAAAGCTTACCTCAACTGTAAGGTCACTAGTACAAACGAGGAAGAGAAGAGGGTCCAAAATAGTGACCTCAGGCACACCATTTAATGGATACCCAACTATGAATTAGGCTTCCGGGATACGTAATCGCATAGCTTCACCCATGGGGGCTCCTCCACCCATAAGCAGACTTTCGGTGCAACCCCATATGCTTTCGATTTTCATGACAGGAAGCGGTGATCTACGCAGCTGAAGGTAGTTTTTAAATTTGAGTGGTCGTTCGTATCAGGTGGCACCAGCGCGTAAGTAACGAGGAGGCTAGAAAGCGGGTGTTTGGTAGTGATTGCCAAACGAGTTCTTTTGTCCTGTCTCTACGTTTGCACAGGCTTAGATGGTTAGGTAATGTATTAAGGATGCCAGCCAGTCGTCTTCCACACCGGGCACTGTTCGCTGACACTGCGACCGACTGGTGTAAGGTGCGAGGTGGACAGACAATGACCTGACGTAGGGAAATGAAGTCGTTCACCAAGGGGTTGGCCGCCGTGGGTCGTGTTCGTCTCCCGGGCTGGGGTCCTCGCGACTCACAGAGTCGGTGGTTGGAGACACTAGGTGAGATGGCGGCTAATCGAGCTCAGTGGCGTGAATGTTGTCGTTGTTTGGCCGAGCTGTCTGTGAAGTGAGTGCATTTAATGACGCGGGGCAGTGAAAGCCATAAGGAAGCTGTCTTGTTGATGACGCCTTACTCTCACTTGCAGCTCGGTTGTTTGTTTGCAAGGTGTAGGCACCTTGAAGTTGGATGTTTGAATATAGCCGTAGTTATTTTCAGTAGTTAAGTCCATTTCCGTCCCTTTCTTTTTTCCCCTCTCTTCCTATATAAAGTTTGTTTTTCTTCATGGTTGTGTGGCAGTCAAGTATTAGTGTGAACCACTGATGTATTGCTGTCTATGATGATGATGATGAGTGGTTCATATCTACTTTATCCCTCTTGTCTACAATATCTGTTTAAACAATCGAGCGGATCTGACACGCAGGACGTCCCCCCGGGAACTCATGTTGGTTTGCATTTAACAAATTGTTTTGATTAAGTAATCGTTAATGTGATCTCTCAAAATATGTTCCAACAGTTTGCAAATAAAGCAAATGAAGAGGACAGAGGGGTTATAACCTAGTTCAACACGGTAACTCCACAAATCAGAATTACTGTGGCCGAGTTCCAATTGTCTGGGACAAGGTCCTTTTCTAGGAAGTCGTTGAACAGTTTAGTAACGGGTGGTCTGATTAACTGGACCATCATTTTTAGCATAACCGGAACGGTATCATCCAGGTCTTCTAACTTGTCCATCTTCATTAATATTAAAGCCTCCTGGATAGTAGATTCCTTCATCCCTCCGATAAAAACCGCATATACATGCTGTGTGCCGGCATTCCGGCGTCCCGCCTACACGTGTCCCTGGAATACTTCCGCAATATTTTCACTCTGACCTAGGGTCGTGTTTCTTACCATGAAGACACGTCCGACTTCTTCACCCGCTTGAGTTCTCGGTTGAGCATAACCATAGAAACGTTTTGATTTTATCGCAGCCATCCTTGTTAAATCTCTTTCGTATCGGCCACGAACCTGCCTTGAAGCCCTTACCGTCTCATTTCGTCTACATCAATAAAACGTGATTCCTAATGCTCGAATTCCTGCGGAAGGGCGACCATCCTCATGGTCCAATGGTGGTGAACTTACGTACCTTCCCCCTAAGCCATGGTTCCCGCAACTCACATGTTTCCTAGCTAAAGACAAACGTAGTTCAGTGGTGACAAGTGGGTTCTGCTTGAAACAATGTCATTGCTCCTGGAGACTTTCTTCTTCCCACTGCGTTGCACTACAATGGGATACTATATCGTCCTTCGAGTAGTATCGCACCACTCTAGGTAGCTGCAGATTATATGACACGCTAATTGTGACGTCCAATCTGTAGCATCCACTTCTACTTAACGGTTTTATCTAGGTGACCCACACTACATCCTTTTCAAGTGGTGTTGAGTAAACGTGGGACAGAAGGCCTGAAACAACAGTCAGATCTGGTGGACTCCTGTATGTGATGGAAAGCCACTGTACCATGCAAGACTTGGTTCGGAGTCTAAAAATGTTTGGAGAATTAAAGTTCTACCAGAGTGTCCCTGCCATAGTTGCGCACTCGATCAAACAGCTTGATTCCCAACCCGAGAAGGAGAGGACGTAAGCATCAAAACATCTACCGGGAACGAGTGAAAACTAGACTAAACAGGTAGGCCATTACCATAAAGGGTAATCAGGACAGAGGACGAATCAGAAGTAACGACAGTATGCAACAGTCGTGGCGATGACCAGGTATGAGCTATTCGACGGACAAACATACGAACGTAGCTACGCACAATAAAACTTGTTAGGACTCAGGTCAAGATTTGGGGCAGCAGTCCAAGCGCAGTCACTATCCTGGTACTAACGATACGTTCAGATAGGGAGTTCTACGATCGCACCAATAAAACCTTGTACCTAAGCTCAAACCTCCTCTAGTGATTGCTTCTTTTTAAGGAGTGGCCCCTATGTGAGCTATTATCCTCAACGGTGGACAGGGCTCTGAATGGATAGTTTAGGAGTCTCATCTGTGAATATGTGAATATTACGTCGCATATTCGTTTACACAATTCAGGAGGGAGGACATTTGGTCCACGAATCCGCTGGAAGTAGGGTTACGTGCTCAGCCATCAGAGAAGGACTAGATTGGGGTCTCCTGCTCAAGGTGAGAGTAGATAAAGCAGCCATACAAGTTTTTGAAATACGATCACTCGAACTTATTAAGAAAACGATTTAGGAGAGCAAGTGCGTTCGCCACTCACTTTCTTGAGGTTTGCCTAAGTGTTATGAAAACTCGAGAAGGCATGTGACACGACGATGTCGAGACCTTTCTCTCTGTCCATAACTCGAAGTGGCGCTCCACCAAGGAAGCAAGGGAAATTATGTCTACGTCCGGTATGCACAACGTTGCATCTATCGACAGTCAGGGTATACGATATCACTTTCAGTCTCGATCAACTGCTTTAGTTCACCTATCGGTGGATATTCACTGCTGCTATGGCAACAGATTCATAGTACACGGACGACCCTGACAAAAGACGTCCTGATATAGGGTATTTTACATATTTTTATATTTCGCTTTTTCACATAGTGCACGTCAGTTGTCCCTGTACAAAATAAACACCCCTTGTTTGGACCAGGTCATCCGTGGTCTGCACTTTGTGGTTGTCTATATGGACAACACCCCCGTCGCGAGCAATGATGCTCATCAACACGTCACACCTCCGGGCAGTTTTTGAACGTTTCGATCAGTATGACATAACCCTAAACCTGATGAAGTGTGTTTTGGAGTAGACTATAGATTTTTGAGCACCGAATCACCACCACCACAATACCAGAAAAACCTACGTCGGGTTTTAGGTATTGTTAATTGTTCCCATCATCTTATCCCGCACTGTCCGGAGTTGTTGGAACCTCTTAAGGATTTGTTAAGGAATAACTCCAAGCATTCTGCTTTACCGCCTCCGGCTAACACTGCATTTCTCATAGCCAAAGACGCGTGATCGCAAGTGACGACCCTGGCACACATGCATGTAGACGAAGATTCAATTCATTTTGCAGACCAATGCATCCCAGTCAGCTATCAGCGCAGTTCTGCAACAGGTCGTGAACGGTGAAACCCATCCTTGATCGTTTTTCTCCCACAAGCTTTATCAAGCGCAAACGAGCTGTAGTACCTTCAGCCACGAGTTGCTGGTCGTCTTTCTCGTTACTAAACACTTTTGTCACGTGTTGGAAGGCGGACGTTTCACTATCCCAATAGACCACAAAACACTTATATGCTCTTTCAACGCCAAACACGACCGTTGTTCTCCGAAATTCGACAGCTGGGCTACATCACTCAGTTTATAACAAATGTACAACACTGCGGGAGATGAAAACACCGTCGTTGACTCTTATCCAGAGTTATCTTAAGTGGCCTATACTGAACTTACACCGTCGATTTGAAGGAATCAGGACGAGAACAAGATGACAATCCGGAGTTGGAGCAGTGTAGCACCTCTTCTTCGTCCAAACTTAGGGAGATAACTCTGGCCAACTGCGGAGGCGCAATTATATGTGGTACTACGACAGTCAACCTTCGTCCAGTTGTGCCAATAAACGTCGGACACTGTTTTCAACAGTCTTCACCGCATGTCTCATCCCAGCATCCGTGCCGCAGTCAAGCTGATCCCTGACCGATTTGTATGGCCGAACATGCACAGGGACACACTAGAACGGGCGAGAACTTCCTTGATTGTGAACGCAGCAAAGTCTGTCGGTATATCACCACGTCCTCCGGCACATTCGCTAACCCTGTTTCAGTCATATCCATGTTAACATAGCCACGTCGTTGCCATATTCAAAAAGTCGTCGGTATTACATAACGCGTGCTCACCACTTCACCAGATGGCTAGTGGAAATACCTCCCCAACACGAATACCGAAACGGCTGCGCGAGCGTTCATGGACGGGTGATTCTCAAACTATGATACACCAACGACCGTAACCACTGATGGAGGCACAAAATTTCAATCAGTGCTGTTCAGAGGCTTCAACCGATTATTCGGAGTCGACCGCATCAAAATCATTATATACTATCCGACGGCAAATGGTCGGGTCGAACGCTTCCACTGTCAACTGAAGGCTGCTTTAAACGCCCAAACAACCCCCGAGTGTTGGACTGATCACTTACACCTTGTTATGCTTGGAATTCGGCCGAATCTCAAGAAGGACATTGGTTGCACGACCGCAGAATATGTTTACGGTACGACACTTCGCCTCCGTGGTGAACTGATTTACAAGTTGAACGCTGGCCAAACTAATTTTGACGCTATCACCCTGGTGCAACAGATGAATTCATCCATGGTGAAAAACAGGTGAATTCATCCATGGTGAAAAACCCGGCCCCAGCCTACCAGGCTAAACACCAAACAGAAACCAAAGCAATCCAATCTGGATTGTAATTTTGTATGCGTTCTTGTCGGCACCGCTAAGGCTTCTCCCCAAAAACCATACTACGGACCGTTCCGTGAGATCAAGCGACTCCTTTGTGATAGACCGCAATGGATCCCACGATACAGTGAGCATCGACAGACTTGAAGTTGCTCATGTCGAACCCTACCTAGATCCGCCCATCGCTTCTGAGATTGATCCTACCCATGATGACTCGCAGCCCACGTGTAACGAACAACCCGTATCTCCTCAGGCCAACCCGAAAACCTATGCTGGTCTTCCCAGCACTCGCTCAGGAGGAATAGCCAACTGTTTTCAGGGTATTGTGCTTAACATTCTCCCATTTTTATCGAACGTCTTTATTCTTCTAAGGCTCTAGGGGGGAATTCTGTAGGTTATTATACGTATTTTCATGTTTCGGTTCATTTTTACATAGAGTCCACATCAGTTGTTCTTGTACAAAATGGCCACCGCTCGTTTGAATCGACTCGACTGGACAACAAACTTTTGGTGAGCACGTCTCGTCTCTTTGGTGCTCCTGTTCCACATAGATCGCGGTTGCTCACAGTGAGCTATTCAGTGACTGCTTTGAACTGAACATTTTTACTCATACCTCTGTATAGAGCTATACCTCTATACAGAGGGGACTATAGACCCCCATACTGTCGATTGGGAAGTCTCGGAAGGTCGTGTAAAAAGAATCGTATACGAGCACCTCTACAGTTTTGGAGATGTTCGTTAGCAATGTTGAAATAGATGACTGTTGTGTAAAGTCCGCTGCAGATATCAGAGACAGCTGCTGACCACTTTCCCTGCCTCCAACTATCCGCATCGTGTTAATAATTCTTCCTCTTACACTCGAAATCCCTACGGTGACAAGTTCAAGCCTTTTGCGCCATGGCAGGTAAGCATCGGCTGTAAGAATGCACGTGATTGGTCGGAACTTTTCTTGGCGCTCACTTTGTAGAGTTTTTCTTGGTTTTGTTCACTAACGATGCTTCATCATTGTACAATAACGTTTTTGCGTCATCTCTGCAGGTTGTTCGAACTGATTAAAAATGACCTTGCAATTACAATAAAGTTTTGTGCACGCACGTCTTTCTGCTCTTCTACCTGTGGCATAGTGGCTCGACGATACTACACGGATCTCATCCATTTTTAGCTCCGTTGTACTCCGAAAATCGTCGCAGAACCGACCGCGTTTCAGCCGCTCACAGTAATCCGGGAATATCCTCGCTTCCTGGATACTGGCAATTTGGAATGTTGCTGTGGGGGTCTTCTTGAACCCTTTCTGTGAGTCAAGCTTTCTATTCCTATAGCTTGCTAAACCCCCGTAAGTGTCCTGTTGCGTTCGTTTATTTTTAGTTACTGAACTCGGTAAAGAACGTCTGCATTTATTTAGGGTAGTCTGAGGTTGTTTTGAACCACTACAAATTGGTGAGCCCGAATTAGTCTATTTCTCACATTTTTCCCTCTTCATTATCCGGCGAACTGGTTGTTTCCCCGTCTTGTTTGCATTTTTTTCGGCGTTCGGTTTGATCACCACAATTTCCTTATTGCCCCATTAACTTTGCGTGTTAAACATCGTCCGCTGCTGCTCTGTCCGACTTCGACGATTCAACTGAGCAGCTGACCGCATCCGTGCACATCAAACTGCCTGAATTTGGAGTCAGTAACCCTCGTTTGTGGTTCGGACAAGTTGAAGCTCCTTTCCGAACGAGGTTCATTAAGTCACAGACCATGATGTACTCCTACATAGTTCACTCCATCCCTACTGTAATCGCCGGAGAGGTCTCGGATCTCATTGACAACATGCCTGAAGACCAGCCGTACGATAAGATGAAAGACGTCTTAATTAGCGGGGTAGATGTTTTTGAACAGCGGAAGCTGGACCAAATATTTTCCGGAATTGAGCTAGGTGACCGCAAACCATCCCGGCTGCTACGACACATGAAACAGCTTCCCGGAGGCTGGAGATGGATTACACAATTTTTCGACAGTTATGGATGGAAAATCTACCATCATCGACTCGTGGGATTCTGGCCACATTGAGCAGTGCTGTGCTTATAGTGGAGCTTGCAGTTACAGCTGACAAAATGATGGATGTTCAACTTAATCCCCAGTTGGTAAACGCAGTCGTCAACCAACCTCATGACGATTTGCGACATCAGGTGGCGTGTTCGACCAAACAGGTCCAGTCATTGGTTCACTCTCTGCACTCTCGATCGCGCAGACCACGCAGTCGATCTACAACACCTTCCNCGGAAGTTTTTTGGAATGAGATGATTGGGTGTCCAGAAGAGTGTGGTCCTTAACACCTTTGGGATAAGTTGTTCCGGCCCCTTGCATGTCCACAGGCGCCTGGCCCTCCAAGGGAATGGAGGCAGTAGCCTCTGATTTGGGTGCTTTGTGTGGTCCACCCAATGACAGTGGTCCCCTCTTGAGAGCAGGGATAGGGACTTTCACGCTAGCCTGCAGTTTGGGGTCAGCCTTGATGCATAACCTTGTTCTAGCAAGCTGACAACGCTTCGGCCGCTCCTGCAGTGAACGATCTAGTAAGACTACCCTGAGGTCAGCGTGCTTTTTCTTCAGTTCAGCCACGTTTTCTAGTACTTTCTCTGTGCTAATCTTTGCGGGTAACGTCACAATGAGCCCCATTGACTTCTTGGTGGCTTTGGAGCGAAGTCTGCTAGCGGAAACCATTTNTACCCTGAGGTCAGCGTGCTTTTTCTTCAGTTCAGCCACGTTTTCTAGTACTTTCTCTGTGCTAATCTTTGCGGGTAACGTCACAATGAGCCCCATTGACTTCTTGGTGGCTTTGGAGCGAAGTCTGCTAGCGGAAACCATTTTTGTAGATTGTGGAGGGAAACAGGCGTTTAGCACCGCTCTGGCTTGTTCCTCTGGAGAGAATGTGGTCGGAAATCGTTCCCACAAGACAAGCCTCTTCTCCCGGGGTGCTCCGTCCTTTAAGCTCGTCGCGACTTTCTCAATCTGAGCACTGGAAAAAGCCACTGCTTTGAGAGCAGCCGCAGCGCCTGGAAGGGCAAGTGCAATGTACTCATTCAACAAGCTCAATTCTGACTTCAAGTCAGATAAAGCTCTCTGAGTATCGCCCAGGGCTTTTTCTACCGTGGCTATCTGTGCGTCAACATCTTAAGACGCCATGCAGCCACACTTACAGTGTCTGGTTTCTACTTGCTCGGGGTGGCGAGTAGAGGATCCAACGTGGCCTTGAGTTGGGTGCGGCTATCCCGAAAGTGACAGCTCATACAGATAAATGACCTTTCTGAAGAAGTGAGCAAGGCGTACTGGTCCTGCCTGAGAGCAGTATACTTAAATTGGTACCAGTGTAGACAAGTCTGGCATCGCGTACCATTCTGAACAGTCATGCAGCAGCCGAAACGACCACAAGCATTCGGTACCTCCGATCAACCAATGCTGCTGGATCTTCTACGTGTCATTGTGTCATGTTCAGCGAGTAAAGATGACAGTTGTTATTTAAAAGGAAACGCGAGGCTAGAAAATAATACGGATACTATCAGACGCGAATAATACAATACGCAATGCTTTATTCAATTCGACAACGAATACTACAGTATATAATTTTTTATGCACCGGACACCAAAATAGCAAAAATGTGAATGGGCAATGACAGCGAGGGAATTTAGACCGGATTTCGAGTTGCCCGCCAATGGAAATCCAAAGCTATTTGGGTCGTTTGAATTGGTTCAAAACTACTCGTGTCGATTTCAGCAAGCCACTGGAACATGTTATCTCATACTCACCACAACGTTCAACGAGGCTGAGGTAAGCCGGAGGTTCCACGTGTGCGTGAAGAAAGGTTAACCACCACGCATCAGCCACGGTGTCCGAAGAATGGAGCACGGACGGACGGGATGCCAGTCATTTGTCAACGTTAGTCGAATCGCAGAGTGATTTTCTCGGATGACTTAAACAGAACCTACATACAGTTATCAGGTGGGTGTCATCGTCGCCTAATTGGAACGCTGTTGTCGACGTTTCATTGAAGGGGAGGTCGAGGTGATTCCTCCTTGATTGATGCAGGGTTCAAACGCATTCATGATGTGTAGCTCTCTAGAGAGTAGACTTGGCAAGAACACCTCCACTAGGGGCGTATGCAATTTACTTGCCAAACGCATGGCGCAGAGGAGCCAACAGACTGTTCTACTCGAAGCATGCCTGCTGTGTTCTGGATAGTGGAAATCGTCCCTCCGAATTCTTCATCATGACCTCCGAGCAGCACATCAACGCTCCCCCAAAGTGATGAAGATAGGCACCACATGGCGAAGCTATTCATTGAGGTACTTACTGTTCGTCCCCGTCGAGATTGACGCGCGCAAGTTAAGACTACCGATCTGCCTCGTACGACTGGCGTACGAGATGATGGAAACCACTGGCTAGTTCCTCCGTATCCTCATCTCATATGCAGGGCCTTTAACCGAAGAAATGATGGCCATGGAGTATAACGTCACCATCCAAGTGGCAAGCACTCAAGGACTGTCGCTAATGCGACAATTATTGTGCCGAGCGCGCTTGTTAGATAACACAAAGAAACGTGTGGCCCCACCGTATTCACTTTAGTTATTTTTATAAGGTCCACACTTGATTATCCTCCAACACCTTCATATTGTTATGTGCACCAAGAGTGCAGCGATGTTTCCAACTTCACCGCACGATACCCAGCAACTGGACCCGGTGTCTTCCAGACACCTGAGGCAGCGGCTGATTCCGAGTGCCAACAATTGGCGTAACAGCCAACTCCCAATGCATTCAAATTTTGGAACCAGAGTTAAAAACTTCATGGAGGATACACATCCCTCCATCATGTGAGGTGATTTTGACAGCCGCACTCGCCTGCGGAAAACTGCCAAACGAGTCAGCAGTGTTATCTAACACATCGCGAGCAGCAAGCAAACTGAGCTGGCAACAGAATGCTGTGGCTTTCGTCCAACTCCCGAACGAGGCACGATCGCATGAGAAATGGTGCCGTGAACAATAGACAGACTCTTAACGCACCTGCAGACCAACAGGGATCTGTTTGTCCAGGCCACCGTAATACCTTCAACGGCAACCGAGTGTGGCACGGGCTCCCACAGGGTCGATCCGAACAGCTAACCTTGCGACTGCTACTTATCCGTGGAACTTGTGCCACCCTAAGCGGCATGCGTTTTTCCTGTATCGTGAATTGTGGGTCAAATCGGCGAGCCTTTCGTTTGAAATTGTTGATTTTTAAACAACAGAAGCTCCCAATCACCCCAAGATACACTAGTAAATTAAACCCAGTCGTTCTTAATCCCGCTTCCACTTTTGAAACACAGCAGAATGCCTGCGCCGAATCATCTAGTTTGTCGGGCTTCAAAGAACTCGAATTACTGGCATCCCGGAGGTTATCCCACGAAACATTCAACCAACCTGTACTGAGTAGGAAGCGAATTTCTTTTGCATGCCCGAGTAATCTACTGCCACCCCACTTTCTATATATGAAGAAAGGTCGGAATCCCGTATTGACCTGGAGGCTTCTACAACTAACCAAACATCAGCCTTCCACGAGACATAAAAACTGACCTTTCTCCGACATTAAACTGCCAGCTCAGCGCATCGATGCCACTTGCCACAGCCTCCTTTGGCGAACTCTTCTGAATTCCCCATTGACCACTTTTAGGTTGACCGTGCGAAGTCACGACAATTTCCGGCAAACCCCAAACGGGACCCAAGGCCAGGCCACATCATATGAGACCGCAGGCCTCCAGACAAGAAATCAATGGCACGAAGTTGTCTGCGGACGTTTGTAGTGACTGCGGCAATATTTATCTTCATCGGAAGATCGAGGTATGATCAACCGGACACGATGCGGCACTGCTTTCAACGTTACCACCAGGAGTGCACATACATTCTCTTTTTGGAAGGGGATTTGTTCTACGCACACCGTCAACGTAATTTCTAAAGATATGCCTGTCCAATGCTTAACGGATAATACGTGGATTGCCCCCCGTTAACCCGGTACCTCCTTAATTTCACAGACCCGCCACATAAACCCAACCGCTTTCAAGAATGATGTGGCGGTGAAACTGATAGCAATCTTTCGCTAAAAGCGTGTGTAACAACAGGAATGGGACTACATAGTAGCATGCTTCACCAGGTATACTCCCTTCTGCTTCCCTTCAGGTCCTCCATCATGCGGGCTGGCCGCGTCCGTGTACCGGGTGGGGAAATCTGATCAACCAGATCCCGGGGTCAGCGGTCGGTGAACGTGAGACCACTTCTGTTTGGTGCTTTGTTTCCGCATCGTAAGTCCTCATGGAAAATAACACGGTGTGAGTTGAACCTCCTCCGGCATTTGTACTGCTTCAGTACATGTGCCTCTTAGGAGTGGACATTTCACTTTCAACAGACTGACCTTATTGTGCTCCGATCGCGAACGTTGGACATAGTGCGTGCTGCCTTTTTGGCGGACTCGTTGGAATACCACAACTTATAAACAGTGCTAGTTTGTGGAACCCGTTTGATCGTCAGTTGTTTCTGGTTGGTCATCACGATTGTCCATAGTTCGGGAATCGTTGTTTTCCGGTATGTTGGTCGGTCAACCTGGTGAAATTGTACAGGCTAAATCAGCGAGTGATAATACGACCGATAGATATATCACACTGTTGTGTGTGGATGGACACGCAGTTTGGCCTTGAGGGACACTTGGAGTGCAATACTGGTGCTCCACTGCCGGTCTACGAGATGGATCGTTGCTGCCTAGCCTGATTCTGTCGTAGGTAAGTTGTTGTTGGCTGACGGAGTGTGAATTAGCCCGACTGGATCATACAGCCCGGTAAACAAGCATTCCCGCTCGGGGCAGAGTAAACGTCGCTAACAATGGGTGGATATCTGGGACTGCCAAGCGTCTGAAAGGGTGGAGGTAACACGATACTTACTGCGTCTCCTTCCGAGGCGATCAGCCAATCTGATCGCTAACCGTAAGCGAAGGTGACTGAGCGTCTACATTCCATGATTCAGTCGTGCCCAATGCGGAGTCAATGACGTAGTGGTCAGCACGGTTATCTCATGGAAGCGTGACCGGAGTTCTAGCCCCTTCTGTGGCAAAAATATGCACTAATGACGGCATCTGACAAGGGAGGAGCTGGGGTCCAACGCCTCTTTTCAGAAAGGGCCTACTGGGATGTCTATGGGATGTCTATGCAAGAGCTGTGAATAATTGTGAGTGATATTCAATTCACGTGAAAGCCAATATTCCCAGATGCTCATCAGTAAGCTGAAAAAGTCCGTCTGAATGCTGTAGGTGAAACTGCCTACTCCGTTGCTGCTGAGCATCACTAGAGTTATTGAAATGTTCCGTGATTATTTTGCAACATGTGTGACTTTGTTAGTCCGTCATGTGCTTTTGCCACTCCCTACCTAAGACCGCTTTTTTGATATCGGTGTTAGACCCTCAAATATGGGCCTCTTAATATTCAGTGTGTGATACTAGACCACACTATGACACTGGACGTGGCTGTTCAAGACGGGGACAAACGGCGATTTATCGCACGGGAAGTCCACAGGAGGTCTATGTGCGGCTATGCTTGGGCGAAGACGAAGTTGAGTGGCTATCCGAGAGCATAAATCGAACGGAATGGCTCTGCTTATTTCAATCAGCTGGATAGAGGTGCGAAATTTATACATGGAGTTAGGAAACTAACACGGACTACGGATCGGTGACGAACAGCGCCTAGCCATTATGTTTTGCGTGTTGAACGTGGCCAAGGATTCAGCGATTTCAGCGATTTGTACACGGGTTCGAGGCTGGGGGCCCAATCTACCCGGATCCAGTCAGTTTGTTCGTTTCGATGTCCGGCGGTTTTCTGTTGACCTGAAAGGCAGTCATTGAAAACGGGGTGTAGCACCGCTCTTGGGGGTTACAGAAAGTACCAAGAACAGAGTAAAATAATAATCTAGCAAAACAGGATAAATTATTAATTTAACGGTTTATTAAGTAGGTGGGAATCCAATAACACTTTGAGACGGTCTTTAGAAGAGCAGCTAACAATCTCTAGTGGTAGGTCGTTCCAGTAGTTGATAACCCTATAAGAGAAGAACTGTTGTCTTAGGAAGGTCCGAGGTCGAAGCTTATAGAGCTTCTTGTCGTGGCCTCTTCGACTGTTATCACTTACTAGGGTAAAGAATTGTTGCACAAGTCCTGTGCTAAAGAGAAAATGTGTAAGAATTAAGTCGCCGCGGAGTCTACGAAACTCAAGTGGATAAAGATCGAGAATTTCAAGGCGAGACTCGTAGGATAGATGCCGCAAGCCAGTGACCATTTTGGTGGCCACTCGCTGGACACGTTCAATGGCGAGTATGTCCTTCTTCAAACCGGTGTAGACGACTTGATTGGCATACTCGAGCAATGGTCTTATGTAGACTCTGTAAAGCGTGTGAAAGGCGCGCTTGTCAATCCGGGGGAAGGTTCGTTTGATCATCCCGAGAGTCATGAGACCCATTTTGACGGCCAGCTGGTGATGATAAGAGAAGGACAACCCAGACAACAGCCAGATCCCTAGGTCTTTTTTGAGGTCTACTTCCGTGATATCTACTACACTTTGTGCCCCATGTATAACGAATATGTTCCCAGAGTCTCCCCCGAGTGACATGTGCGCACAATTGCTGTCGTTTAGAGGGAGACTTCAATCCTCTGACCAGCACTTAATACGATCAAGGTCAATCTGCAATGCATTGGGGTCACAGGCGTTCCAGAAGCAGGCAAAATAGTGGACAGTGAATGGAACGACCAACAGTTGATTCAGCAAAACAAGAATCGATTCGCTGTCTATTCCGGCGGTATCGGCTATGAGTCCATCAGGCAGTTGTAAAAAGATTCGCATCAATCACAGTGCCAACCCCTTTTAAAGTGCTTTGTCGTCAACTCCGCCATGGGTATTTTCAACAATCCATCTGGCCCGTTGAATAAACTCGCTGAACTTCATTATCCCTGTTCCACTTTGGGGTCACGGATAGTTGCAATAAACAAGCCTTGACTTAGGGCTGATCTTCTGGAGCTGGACTATAGAGCCCAGTGCAAGAGTCATGGAGCAGCCCTCAACTTAGACGCTTCAATTCAGAACTTTCACTGTGACAGATCAAAATTGGCTGTGATTTCTGAGGCAGTTTGGTGCACGCATCGCTTGACTGTTGCTGGTTTTTGGTTAGTTGGAATGCTATACAGAATTCCCTCATTTGATTATGCTGAGACAATGCTGAGATGAACTCACCCTCCCTGGGTTTCTCTCTTATATTTTACTGGGTAATTTCAACATTTCGGAAATCAGCTTCTTCGCGTTCGCCTACATGGGTTGTAGTGACTGCATATAAGAGTGATTCTTCTAATTAATGGAACCCTGGACTTAACTGAATTTGTATCAGACTTTACATTTCGACTTAGTGGCACTTGTATTGAATCGTTCGCTAAAGATCAAAGTTCACACTGAGTTACGCGTAATCTGTTGATTTGGTAAATGCCTCTCAATATTCAACGACAGAGATAATCTATCGTCCGAGCGGTTAACGAGAAGACGCTCATAATAACTGGATTTAATACGATACCAATTGAATCAATGTACAAGAAAATTGTCTCTCACCTCGAATGTGAAAATCCTTAGAAATCAAAGAAAGAAAGTGCCCGCACAAAAATTGACAACCAGGCACCGATCAACAATGGTGGATGATAAAACGGGTTGAGCACATTCAAACAAATGGTCATTTGTTTGGTCAGAGCAAAACGACTGGTTGTGCATTGAGAAATGACGGGAATCACAAGTTACTCAGGAAAACATGGAAAAATTGTCTAATTTCGGAATTTGGAAGTTTACAGGGCTCGGACTAAATAAGGGTAAGGGAACCGGTCAAAGTAGGTGGTGTAAGAACAAGGATGAGTAATGTATCTCATTTGGGGGATAGAGAAAATCGTAGGGCCACCTTTCAACATCAAGCAAACCTCAGCAATCTCAAAATAACGCAACAAACCTCGACGAAATCAACACCGGGCCCCGAAAACCGGCTGGTTTTCCAAACTCTAGGTAGCAATATGAACAGCGGCAACTACCGGTTCGATGGGAGGGTCCACACCTACTGCTTTACCCGTGGTGACTTGGTTTCACTCTGCAGATTCATCTAAAAAACAAAGTGATTTGATGTCCCATCTTACAGTGCCATCTGAAGTTCTTGCCGTCACCTGATGTACGTGTCTGTCGTCACCAGGGAATACCTCGGTTATTATACAGTAGGGCCATACACCTCTGGAGGCCCTTTCGTGAAGGAGAACTACATCGCCTACTTGAAGATCACGCGAAGCTTTCAACCACTTAGGTGTAACCTGAAGCTGGGGTGTGTATTCACGCCGCCATCGTTTCCAAAACAAACTAGATGAGTGCTGTGCTTGTCTCCAGCCCCTTTTGTAACTTTCGCACAATGTAACCTCATCTGTACTCAAGCTTGTATTCGAGCGCAACAACAGCAAATCACTAGGACGAAGTACCTGAGGAATATCTGGATCACCATAAACAGGCACGAGTGGCCTATCTTTCACGATTCGTTCAACTTCCACCATTTAGGTGGTATGTGACTCTTCATTCATTACCTGCTGTTGTGTTACCGACGATAGAACTCGTCTCACTGTTCGGATCATTCTCTCCCAGGCCCCGCCCCGATGACTTGCACCCGGAGTATTGAAACACCAATCAATTCCTTGATTCGATAGCCTATCTGTCAACACACACCGGTCCAGTTGTCGCAGCCTTCGTTTTAGCTCCAAGTCTGCTCCAACAAAGTTGGAACCGTTGTCACTGTAAATGGCGTCTGGCTCGCTCCGCCTTCTCAAAAATCGTACAAGAGCCGTGGGAAAAGAATCCATAGATATGGAATGGGCCACTTCACTATGAATGGCACGAGTCTGCAAACAGTTAAATATGCAGCCATAACGTTTGAGCTCGCTCCTTCCTATACGCAACTTGGGCCGAAATAATCCACCCACAGTATCTGAATGTGTAACCGTCAGCCGACGCTCTTATCGACGGAAATGGCGCCATCGTTTGAGTGCACTGCTTAGCATAAACCCTTTTACAGTGACAGCAATTCCCTATCACCCGTTTAACGGCCGCCATACGTTTTAAAAGCTAAAACCGCCTTCTGATGCTGATAGGTACATGCGAGGCACCCAAGTGCCCTTCGGATTCGTGATAGCGGTGTATTAAAAGGCTTGTGACAGCGCCGTGACTGGGAGTCCAACAGCATCACACCGTCTCTACTGTCTGCCCATATTCTACCGCCAAGATACATTGCTCCATCTATCAACGCTGGCCGCAATCTTTCAAGTTTACCTACCTTACGAGAATTTATGGTGGACGATCTTAAGATCCGGAGTTCCTTGGAGAACTCGCGCTCTTGCACGACCTTTATTATTTTCAGACAGGAGACGTTGATTTCGGACGTACGAAATGTTCCTACTCTGGCTGACCTGTCTTGCCTAGCGCATATCACCACGGACAAAGTTGACGTAACGGGATAACCAAGCGATGGCCCGTAGTAACTTAGTCCAACTAGAGTACCACGGTGCCAGCTGGTCTACTATAAAATTAATGTCCTATTTCGTGGTAATCGCATGAGTGCGCCTAATCTCGGGATCTTTCTTCAACAAACACGACAAGGTTGGCATTTTTGGCCACTGTTCTTCTGGGTTCAACAGAAAGCTCGGACCCCGTAACCAGAGGTTCATCTCCTTGGTCAAGGCATGTGACATTCCCCCAGACGCCACATCGACCTGATTTAATTCTGAAGGCACACGCCTCCACTGTGAGACAGAAGTAAGGTCGTGTATGTGTCCTACACGACTGGTAACGGGAGTTGCCACACGCGATGAGGTGTTCTGTAGGTATTGCAACACCATCGTAGAATCTTTCAATAGTAAAACGTTACGTATTGAAGTCAACTCACGGATAAGGAAGTACATCGGCTTGGAAGATAGAACGGCTGCCTTTATCTCCTTATTGTTGGGCGATACCCATCTATCTTGTCTCCACGGGAAACCTATCGCAAAGTGACCATGCCTGGGTATTACACTGCTATCATTCATATTCAGTGCTCGCTTGTCCTCCACATAAGGCCCTTTGTTCTCCGAAGTGCATCCGTCAGTGTGATCCAACTCATACATCGTTTGGACCGGATCAATCAACGATACCGTACGTACTCCAATGAGGTTCACACAGTGTTCATTCAGGGCTCCGGTGCGACATGGACCTCGGAGGTTCCAGCCGAAGATGGTCTTACTCACATAAGGCTCATTGATGCTGCCCAGTGTCTGCTCCAACACCCAGTGTGCCTCAGGGACATCGCATCCTATCAAAATCCC